>PVIC010040608.1:0-16583 GCA_004025085.1 Thryonomys swinderianus
CAAGGTCCTGAGTTCGATCCACAGTACCAGAAAGAAAAGAAAATCATGTTATCATGTTAAAAGAAGGTTCCAAGAGAACATGATGCCTAAAAAGGGCTTGAAAGACAAAAAGAGATTCCCAGGTAGATAGAAATAACTGAAAAAGGGAGAAATGTTAGCACAACAGAGAGGAAAAGTCTGTGTTATGAAATGGAAAGACAAAGACATCTTATTATCAACTATTCATCATAAAGGAAGATGAAACAAAACCTTAATTATATTACAATTATGGATTATAATAATTCCATGGGTGGTATTGATAGAGTTGACCAATACCTAACAAGTAAGGATCAAAAAGTGAGGAAAAAAATATTGGGGAAACAAATTCATGTATTTAGGCGGTGAGAAATTATAGGGTATGTAGGGGAATGGGAAAAAATGAGAAGTCGTGTCATATACTGGTATAAATTCTCAATGTTGAGTATGATCATGATATATAAATAAAATGTACCTATTTCACAATTTAAAAAAAAATAAAATATATTGAAAACCAAAAAATAAAATACATATGCATCTTCTTAACCAAACAATATGGAACTCATTTGTTAACTTCAGTAAGTCATCTACAATTTAGGTAAGTCTATAGACCAAATAACTTAAAATACAGGATAGTGAAAGCCAACCAATATGTGCATCATTGCTGTCTTCACCATTATGCTTAGTTGGGAGACATTTTATTGAAATTATATCATTCACAGTACAAAGGGAAAGCACAACACAACAGTATAAAGTATGCTATTCAAAGAAAGACAATGATGCAAAAAGAATTCAGAGACTGGACACAACTGTCCTGATTGCAATGTGATGTGTTGTACAAAATATTTTAAAATATACCATACACAAAAATAAATTTGAATAAATTTAATTGTCTCTTTTATATTCTTTGGTGTATCATCTTAAAAATTTAATGAAGGGCCAGAAATTTAGCTCAGTGGTTCCAGTGGCTGCCTAGCAAACTCAAGGTCCTGAGTTCAATCCTGGTAACTACATACAACAATACAGTGTGTGGTGACTCGCCTACCAGCAATCAGTACCACATACCACAGTACTGGGCTTGATGGCTCAAGCCTGTAGTCCCAGCACTTGGGAGGCAGAGGCAGGAGGATTGCGGAGTTCCAGGCTTGCCTGGGCTATGTAATGAGCTCAGGGCCAGCCTGAATTACAAAGCTGTCTCATAAAAAAAAATAAAAATAAGAATAAAATTAATGAAAACATGGATTTCTTGGTCATTTTGTATCTAAATGATTGGATCGGTAAATAGTTAAGATGTATTAAGTACTTGTACAAATTCCCCACAATGAATGTAATCGTTGTGTGCTATAAATCTGTACTGGTAAACAGTATTAAAATTGGGTTTTCGGGGCTGGAGATTCAGCTCAGTGGTTCCGGCGCCTGCCTCGCAAGCGCAAAATCCTGAGTTCAGTCCCTGTTACCCACAAACAATGCTGGGCGTGGTGACTCACGCCCACCAGCCATCAATACCACATACCACAGTGCTGGATATGGTGGCTCACACCTGTAATCCCAACACTGGGGAGGCAGAGACAGGAGGATTGCTGAGTTTGAGGCTTGCCTGGGCTACATAGTGAACTCAGGGCCAGCCTGAACTACAAAGAGAGATCCTGTCTCAAAAAAAAAAAAAATTGGGTTTTCGTTTCTAAAAATAAAAAATAAAACCAGACTCAGAGAAAGAGAGAAAGGGGGAGAGAGAGAAAGCTATAAGGAAAGATGGCAGCATCACAGATGAAAGACCATGAGGCCCTAAGGGTCTGTGGAAATGGAAAGATGCTGTACTACACGATGTACCAATAAAGATAAAAATTTAAAAAAAAAGAATTATTGAGAAAGTCAAGTTGAAAACAAACCAGCGATTTTTTAAAAATTTTTTTTCTAGGTTAATTTAGCATGCTGCCCCTGTAACCAGTGCTTCAGCAATAAGCCCACATCAAGGAAACAACATCCTTCACGTTTGTTTTGGGTTTTTAAATTGTGGTGTGATTTTGTTTGAAAGCTTTGGTGCCCTTTCCCTTTGGGATTACCAAGGAAACTTCTCTTTCCTCTAAGAATACCAGTACTGCACAATATAAACCTGGAGAGCCTGGACATCAGGCCCAAAATATCTGCACAGGAATAAAGCCAAAACAGAGAAAAAGCAGAACTGAGAGACAGAAAAGAGTACAGAAGGAAAGAGAGAAAAATGAATTCTAATGATATCATTTGAACACCTCAAATACAGTACTTTTCAGTAATACAAGCCAACAACTCCTTTCAATTTTTACTTAAGCAATGTAACATTGAGTTTTCTATCTCTCCCAATTAAAAGAAATGTACTAGAAACAGCTAGTGGGAAGGTATGAGAAGTAAACCTGTCCAGTGCCTTCTTGCTGGGGGCCAGCTGATCATGAAGCTCCAAGTTTTCCTCCCCCCAACTCACTCAACCAGCCAGTAATTGGGGCCTTATCACTGAGTCCCCAGGAGGCTGGCTCATTGAAGTTCTGTTGGGAGGCATAATGCACCATTGGCCCCAAAGCCCCTGTGTCACACTGACTTTGATGGCTCAAGGCCTCTGTGAACCAGCTCTGAAGAACAGAGATATAATTTCTCAAATTCTTAGAGCTAAGACCATTCTGCAGAACTGTTTCTGTTCTGTAGACTCTCAAAAATAGAAAACACCATTTTCTTCCAGAAAGAGCCCAAACCTAAAATACAATTACCATAATAAATGGAATCCCAAACCCTGCCCTTCATTGTTTACAGCAATTCTTTGAAGCTGTGCTCAATTCCAGTGGCACCAAACACATGATAGTTGTGTGAGCAGTGACTCCTGCTGTGAGGCCTGTTCAGCCCACAGCCATATGCAATGACCCTGGCAGACTGAAACAGTGAGAAAATTAGCATCCATGAACTCTAACATGCTGAAAGGCTCTGCATCTGTGTCAGGTCCAGATGAGGGTAAGGGGAGGGAAAAAAATTCAGTAGCTCAGGTAGCAAGAACCTGCTGCATTTGTTTTTCAGAAGTGTGCAAACCACTGTGTCCCAGAGTTCCTTGTGAACTCAGAGAAGAGTTGATGGGTAAGATTATGTCAGTTTCCATTCAGATCCCAGACCCTGTACATTCTCTTTCCCAAAGGAACACATTTGGACAAACACTATGAAACACTTAGGTTTTTGACAATGATGTTACTGAGTGGGGTTCCATATAAGAGAACAAAGGTGGGATGAATTTAAATGGGGAAGAGAGTCAATTTGGGATCTTTCAGGATTCCACTGTGCACCTTTCTCTTACAGATATGGGACATATTAAAAGTGCTCATACAGCCTCTTCATATGCAAGTTCAGATAAGAACTGCCCCCCAGTTTTGTTTTGTTGTCTTTTTTTTTTTTTTTTTTTTTTTTGCAGTACCAGGGATTGAACTTGGGCCCATTTGCTTCCAAGGTAGGTGAGGTACCACTTGAGCTAAATCCCCAGCCCTTGCCCCCCCCCCATTTTTTAAGGCCTGGTATAGAATGTACGTCTTATGTGAACAAGTGGTCAGGGCTCTAGACTCAGCTCTTTGCTGATCCTGAGCAGCATGAGAAAGTACAGAAAAATTGTCTCTAATTAGACAAAGTTGGGTTGTGAAAAACAAGCAATCAACCTTAAATCTAATTAGATGCATTCTGATAAGAGTGCTTTTTACCCACTCACAAAAACTATAAATCCATTTTTCATGAGTTTGTGTGAAGCTAAAAACATTAAGAAACCATTTTCTGCCTAATGCTAAGAACCATAGGCAACCTATTTGTACTCAGAGTTCTAATTTGATTGGAGGAATTTTACATCTCCTGAGAACCTCTACTTACAGCCAATGAGCCCTTCACCTTACTTGCATTTTTCCTGAGTGACAGAAATTTGCAGATTGCTGTATTTCCAGAGAGGCACCGTCCCATCATGAGAACTGCTTCACAATCAGCAGGAGACCATGTCTCTTCCTGGTCCTGCTTGTTACCCTTAGCCCGGCGTTGTGCTAGTTTACATCTCTGCAAGGGGACTAAAAACCTTGTGTTTCATTTTCAGATTCTAAGGGTGGAAGGCGAGGTCCTCACAATAACAGTAATGCCACTTACTGTGTACCTAAGAGTGCCTTATGATACTACTTTTAACCCTGAGAGTAACCCAGAAAAAATGCTAATACAAATCCTAGAATTTTTAGATATGGAGACTGACTTGTTTTGTGGTGCCGCGGATCAAACCCAGATACATGCTGGGCCAGAGATCTGCCGCGGAGTCACAACCCCAGCCCTGGAGGTGAGATTTAAGCTTCTGTCTATCTAGGTTGAAGTTTTGGGATCTCCAGGGCTTACTTGCTAGGTCCACTCAGGCATCATAAGCTCATGGAAAACCATGAAACTTCTCAATGTGACATCATTCTAAATCTGAGTTTTAAAATATTAAGAATTTATAAAGATGAATACTTTAGAATACAATTAAAATTAAATCTTACTTTTAAAAATATCTCTAACTGTGCCCATGCCTACCACCCTCGCATTCAGAAGGCTGAAGCTGCGAGATCGGAAGTCTGACCCCAACTTGAACAACATAAGGACTTGACAAGACCCTGTCTCAAAATAAAAATATTTTTAAAGGGCTGGAGACATATGTCTCCAATGTGAAGACCTTGGGTTAATCAGTTTTGGAAAACAAGCTCCAATTGATTTTTTTTTCTCATAAAAGATTAGGTCAAAAATCACATAGCAAGTTTTCTATTTTTGAAGAAAATATACCAGTATACATCTATTCTCTATACTTCAAACATAGGTAAATAGGTATCGGATGAGAAAGACTCATGGATCTGTAAAGGGGTTAGCAGTTGAGTGGCCTCCTGCTCCATAAATACTGAAGATTTCATGCTTATGCGTAAGTGTAGTGGGTGGGAGGACAAAGTAGGAAAGTTCAGCATTTTAAGGAAGTATGTGACCTACATGGAGTTAAAACTGATGAAGAAGGGCCAGAGATTTAGCTCAGTGGTTCCGGCGCCTGCCTTGCAAGCGCAAGGCCCCAAATTTGATCCAGGTAACCACATACAACGCTGGGCGTGGTGACTCACACCCACCAGCCATCAGTACCACATACCACAGTGCCGGGCGTGGTGGCTCACGCCTGTAATCCCAGCACTCCGGAGGCAGAGGCAGGAGGATTGCTGAGTTCAAGGCTCACCTGGGCTATATAGTGAGCTCAGGGCCAGCCTGAACTACAAAGTGAGACCCTGTCTCAAAAACAAAAACTGATGTGGAAGAGGGCAAGAGCAATTTAAAATTATATCAAGTATTGGAAGCTATGCCTAAATCTGATTGGTGTCCAAGACAAGAACTAGCTAAAATATAGCCCACATTCCAAAACTCAACATTCACGTGAAGTACTGTGGGCCTCAGTCGCAGGCAAAGAGTTAATGCTTCCATGAGAAATTGTTCCTCTAACCCTCCATAAAGGAGAAAGGCCTTAATGCATCAGGATTTGCTTTATTTTATCAAGTGCAGGGCCCCAGCAGTTCACGGCAGCTGGAGCCCATCCCAGCAGCCTGCTGGGGAAAGGGGGAGCTGCATATTTCATTTTTATAGACCAAATGGCTTCTCAATAATTTATCATCTGTGTGATGGAGAAAAGTGACAATAAAATATAACTGTAAATCTCCATCTTCCTGAATCAAGGCAAAAACTAAAGAGAGCTGAAAAAAAAAAAAATGACACCACAATTTTGTGACTTAAAAGTGTGTTTTCCCAAATTAAATGCAGCGCCGGTCTCTTGGATTAAATGTTCTTGAAGGTTTTGAATTGGAAGTGCAGGGGAGGGGGAGGGGGAGGGAAGGACCGCAGACAGACTGAGCACATCCGGACGCCTATTGAATGACATCTTCCTGGCACAGGGTCTCCGATAAGAGTTCCCTGGGAAAGCGTTTTATCTGCTGCTATTTCCTGCGAATGCAGAGAGCCCTGTCACTTTAAGGTGTCTCAACCTCTCATCCCAGAAAGAGATCTACAGGGATGAGAAATAAAACAAGCACATGACAAGGAGGAGGCAGGGCATATTACAGGAGTCTCTATTAAATAATATATTAGAAATATTTTTTAACAAAATGCAACTTACCATTGAATGCATTTCACCAGAATCTTTCTGGAATTGTTTCCATCTTCACATACGTGGCAATTATTTTGCCTCAACAAGATGTTTTCATTCTAGGATTTTCCTTTTTCAGCAAAACTCAGTGGCTTTAGATTCCCTAGAAGTTACCCTCAAAGATTAGGGTAGTTCTGCCCTCTAAGCAGTCTTTATATGGCTCCTACTAAAGTACAAACTCAAGAATTCCAGCCTGCAAATTCCCCAATGTTGAGTGTGATTGTGAGCTGTATATAAAATGCACCAATAAAGCATTCAATTAAAAAAAAAAGAATTCCATCCTGTGCTAAATAACTAAGTTAAAGGGTCCTGGTCCTGACATGTCAGTATTCCTAGCCAAGCCTGTACACACTGGTGGGTTTTACCATGTTCATAGAAGTGCAGCAACAAACACTGATGTAGAGTTTATTGTGTGCCACGTTCTGTTTTAAGCTCTTCACAAAACCTCTACATGGTAGTTGCTCCTATTACCCCATTTTGCAGATTAGAAAACTGAGGAGCAGAAAGCTTAAGTAACTTAACCAACAACATACCTTTAATAATGTAACTGACTTTTTCTCATAACAATTCAATGGGGGTATAGATAATTGTCTTTATCAGACATGGGCTATGATAAGTAAATAACTAACCTAAGTTCACACAATAAGTAAGTCGCAAATAGATTAGGTGCTGTTTCCCCTCATCTTTGTGCAGAGCAACAAGACTGCTGCAGTAGCATTTAAATCATTTACAAAATGTACTTTGATTTCTTTTTACTAAAAGGAACAAAGACTATTCATCTACCCAGAAAATAAAGGATTTAAAAATGAAAAGCTCCAGGAAACAAAATGTTCTTTAGGGTTTTTTGTTGTTGTTGTTCTCCCATACGTGAAAGATCAGTACAGAAGACTAATGTGCTTGACTGCTTCAAGCTTCACTGGCAAGAACAAGCAAGTCTGAAGGTCTTATGTACTCAACACCAATAACTCCAAAAAGCAGTTGAAAATACCTATCAACGTGCTGGAAAGAGCAAAGAAATTCAGTTAGGAGCGAGACACATCGGCACTTTATTCCTAATAAATGAACCATTTACCTTGGCAAACCCAGGAGTAGAACTCGCTTTCTGAAACACAATGTCTTTTATTTTTAAAAATGTACTTGTTTTTATAAGGATATTTGCAGTGATTTCAAATGTGTATCATCTTAGGAAACAAAATGTTTTTGGCAGAATGAGTTTTAAGGCTTTGACCTTGAATTAAACCGGGACACAGACTAAGAATTAGCTTGCTCATTTGCTTGTGATCTAGCCAACCTTTAAGTCAACCCCCTCGGGGTTCTGACCCCTCCTGCCTTCAGGTGTGTGGCTGGACTTGGGTACCGACTTGACTGGCCACCATCAGACCTGCTGCACAACTATGAGCAGTGATTCCATGTGCAATTCCGGTCACTTTTTTTAAAAAATTTTATCTTTATTGGTACATTGTATATATACATCATGATCCAGTCATGATCCCAATATTGGGGATATGTACAAGTATATGACACAATTTAGTTCTCATTTTTTCCCATTCCCCTACCTACCCCACAACCTCCCACCCCCTAAATACATAAGCTAAGACTGCTTTCCTCCCAAGAGAGAATACTAGGGTATGTCTTCCAAAAAGGGAGAAGAGCCAGGCATGGTGGCTCACGCCTGTCATCCCAGCACTCGGGAGGCAGAGACAGGAGGATTGCTGAGTTCAAGGCTTGCCTGGGCTACATAGTGAGCTCAGGGCCAGCCTGAACTACAAAGCGAGACCCTGTCTCAAAAAAAAAAAAAAAAAAAAAAAAAAAAAAAAAAAAAAAAAAAAAAAAAAAAAAAAAAAAGGGAGAAGAATTAACTGGAAACGTGGGAGAGACTGCCGAGTATCCCCCGGTACCTGCTCACCTTTTCTATGTTTTGGGTTGTAACTCCGCCCCCAGGCAGATCTCACAGACCAGGGCTCCTTCTTCCCAGCCATGGTCGGATGACGTACTTAGTAAGTACTTGCCAATAGAATGTGAAACACGACTGATGCTTCCAACTTCCACAAACCTTACTCCTTTCCAGCTAGCTACTTGGCTGCGCCCCTTCACGCCTCCTTTCTCCTTCCCATCAGTGCTGGTAAATCAGCATCACGTATGTGCAGGAGGGTAAAATTCCAGGGAAAACAACTCCGAAGAAACCCGGACACCGAATGTTCTCATGAGAAAACTGCCTGCAAACCCTGAATGAGAGAGAGAGAGAGACTTTACTCTTCATCAAGTCTGTCATTTTCCTTATTTAAAGGGGTCAGACCAATGTCCTGGGGGGAAGAAGGGAAAGGAAGTCCAGAAGAGGTCCCAGAAGTGAGACAGAGACGTCGTTACCTACACTTTTCTAAATACCAATTTCTTCTCCTTAAGGGAAATAATCTCATCACTGCTAATCATACGTGTAATATACTAAGCAGGCATCAGTTTTCAAGCCATGACGATTTTTTAAAAATTGGAATTTTCAGGGCTGGAGGGTTAGCTCAGTGGTTCCGGCGCCTGCCTCACAAGCGCAAGGTCCTGAATTCGATCCCTGGAAACCACATACAATGCTGGACGTGGAGACTCACGCCCACCAACCATCAATACCACATATCACAGTGCTGGGCGTGGTGGCTCACGCCTGTAATCCCAGCACTTAGAGGCAGAGACAGGAGGATTGCTGAGTTCAAGGCTTGCCTGGGCTACATAGTGAGCTCAGGGCCAGCCTGAACTACAAAGCGAGACCCTGTCTCAAAAAAAAAAAAAAAATTAGAATTTTCACACTTGAAACATCAAATGTTTTTCTCTCCCACATATCCAACTCGTCACCAAGTCCAAAACACATCTTTACTGTCTATCCTTTCTTTCCCCAGGTATTAGTTTAATTGCCCCTTATCTAAAATTCTTAGAAGTGTTTGATTTTTTTCCCAGATATTGGAACAGATATCTTGAAGGTGGAGCACAAGTCTAAACACAATTTATTTATAACTCATACATACTTTTTTTAGGTGCTGAGGATGAACCCAAGGCCTCATAGTGCTAGACAAGCCCTCTGCCACTGAGCACCTCCTCAGCCCTCACTCAGACCTGCGCCCAGAGACTGAAGGAAATTTTATATCATATTTTTAGAGAACCTGTGTTTTGACTGTGACCATCACATGAGGTTAGATATGAAATTTTTCCCTTGTGGCATCATTTTGATATTAAAAGCTTCAGATTTTGGAATGTATCAGGTTTCTAGAGTACGGCTGTCCAACCTATACTCTAAGCCTGATCAGATATCACTGACACACTCCCTATGGGCTGAATCCAGACAGAAGTCGTGTTTTCTTTAACTAGTAATCAATGTAAAAGCTAGAAATCTTCAAATACTATTTTCCAAATAGGCAAATCAGGGATCTTTGGTGACATGAATAATTATACCTTGATGATAAATAGAAAAAGATGATCTGGGATATTTTGTCACACAAGAGAATAAATTATCAAAAATTCCTTAAAATGTATCACCCACATACAATAATACTGGGTGTGGTGACTCATACCCACTAGCAGTCAGTACCACATACCACAGTGCTGGGCGTGGTTGCTCACAGTTGTAATCCCAGCACTAGGGAGGCAGAGGCAGGAGGACTGCTGAGTTCGAGGCTTGCCTGGGCTACATAGTGAGCTCAGGGCCAGCATGAACTACAGAGTGACACCCTGACTCAAAAAAAAAAAAAAATGATGGATCAAATGACTCTGGAATAAAATGGAAAGGGTTACCAAAGATCAAAAGAGATGATTTAGTTATCAACAAGAATAAATACAATGGGTTGAAAAAATGATCTGTATTAGTCACTTTCTCATCACTATGACAAAATACTTTACACTGGAAACTTAATGAGAAATTTGTTTTGGTGCGAAGTTTCAATCCATATGGTTAGTCAGCTCCAACTCAAAAATGGCATGATTAAAGGGCATGGAGGAAGAAACCTGCACAGCCCATGGTGGTCAGGAAGGAGAGAGAGAACAGCCAGAGACAAGAACACATCCTTCCAGGTCAGGCCTCCAGTGACCCACCTCCAGCCAGGCCCCACTCCTGCTACTGAGCTCCTCAGGACATTAATCCACTGATGACTATAACACCCCTCTATATAAGTACTCTAATAAGCAAATTGTTTTCACATACATAGAAACAAAATTAGTGTAACAAAAATCACTGTTTCTCAACCTCTAAAAAAGTAGTGGAATCAAACATTGAATATGTATAGCTACTAATATTCCAGAAAAGAGATAATTGGATGTTCTATCTTCTGCCATATGGAAGAATACAAAACTACGACTGAAGTAGATTTGACAAAAAAATAAACGGGACTACGGTCAAACTAGTATAATGCAACTAGCAATCTTAGAAAACACAGAGGAAACGCAAGTACATTAAAAATGATTCTGTAGGGAAATAATTAAAATCCAGACCCTGGTAAACAAAACAAAACAAAAAAACATTTTAGAAGTCAAACATTCCAGTTTAACAAATAAATCACAGGAAAAAAAATGGAAGATTGTCATGGAGAATTGTCTTACATCATTCACTAGCATGGCGATTTAAAGCATAAACTTCATGCAGGTCTTGACAGAAAGCTAAGTTCTGTCCCTGCAGTATATTAACATTTGCATGGAGAAATTAGCTTTTTCCTGCTTAATTTCACCTATAAAAATGATAATATTGGGGCTGGAGATTTAGTTCAGTGGTTCCAGTGCCTGCCTCGCAAGCACAAGGTCCTGAGTTCGATCCCCGGTAACCACATACAATGCTGAACGTGGTGACTCACACCCACCAGCAATCAATATCACATACCACAGTGCCGGGTGTGGTGGCTCACGCCTGTAATCCCAGCACTCGGGAGGTAGAGACAGGAGGATTATTGAGTTCGAGGCTTGTCTGGGCTACAGAGTGAGCTCAGGGCCAGCCTGAAATACAAAAGCGAGACCCTGTCTCAAAAGAAAAAAAAAAAAGATAATATTATTTATCTCATAGGACTGGGAAGATAGAGATAATGCTCATGAAATACTTAGTTTGTTGCCTAGTTTATGATAGATAACAAAATTTTTATCTCCATCATTAGAAAATGTGTGCTTAATGACTAAATGAATAACTAGAGTCAATCTACTAACAATATCAAATGTGAACTACTTTTAACTAATACTGTTGGCTGCATCACTTCTTATATTTATTGGGCCCTCTGGCTAAGGCAGAAGGTCCCATCAGTGTCTTCATGCTAAGGAATATTTCACCAGCTAATGAAATGCCAAGGTCCACTAACAGCCTGCTAAGAACTTTTAGTAAGAACAGCCAGCCACCAAATGCTTGTTCTTTCCTATAGAACTTGAAGTGATCAGTATTCAGTGGCAGGACAGTCCATTCTGTGCTGCCACATCATTTCAGAATTTCTACCACACTTACAACTATTTCCTGGCTCTTGTGTATTCTTGCTATCCCGACCTGTTCTTCTTTTTCATCTATAGCTTTCTTTTCTCCCGAAACACCTCCTGAGGATCAAAATCCTAAAGCACTTTCTTGCTAGAATATCAAGAGCACAAATACTTCATCATTACTAGAGACAAGTGACCTACTTAAATGTCTACGTACAAATGACTAATGCAGCACAGGCAGTTCCCACCTTATAAAGAGTCCACTTACTTATGACCCAGACACATACTATTACCCCACCCCTGCAGCTGCTGTTACCAAGGGAACCACTCTGAAAAAGCAGAAAAAAACTGAAGGCTTTTAGAAAAACAGACTTTAGCCTATAAGAAAGGAAGAAAATAAGAATAGCTTTTCTTCTCTAGAATATTCCAAGTTTGTTCAAGAACATTTTTACTGCCTGAAATTCCACAGGTATAGAATGTCATAGTTACTAGGCTCCTCTTAAAAAATTACTTCCAGGGAAACTCTCTAGGGAGGGTTTTTACAATCGTACTCTTAGAGGCTGGTATTTTTCACTGAGGGTATGAGAGATTCTTAGTATCAGTATAGGTATTGGAGACAGCATGTGTCTGCCTTCAATCATGGTGGGTAGTCAGCAAGCTTAGTGAAAGTCATTCATTACAGTTCACAACCAAGTGTCCAAACTGCTCGGAAGCACCATTGTCATGGTGGTATTCCAATACCAGTTGTATTGGAAGCTTTTGTCATGAAAACTAACTGTAGGGCAGGCAAAGGGGTATGACAGGATGGTGTTATAATTTTATAGAACAGAGTAACTTTGGGGAACATATCTAAACCCATTTCCAGTTACTTAAAGAGAAACAAAGGACTAAAAGTTTCAGAGAAAAATCTGCCTGTGATTCTTCAGTAACATATTGTTATAGCCCATTATACCCCCAAGTGGTGTGGATAATTAAAATAGACATTAATATTTTACATTTCAAGTCAGAATATATCTATACATAAGATGATCTTTTCAATAGATGTTTCCAAAGAATAAAAAGCCATTTAACAGCCTTTTTTTTTTTTTTGAGACAGAGTCTTACTTTTTAGTTCAGCCAGGCCCTGAGCTCACTCTGTAGCTCAGGCAAGCCTCAAACTCAGCAATCCTCCTGCCTCTGCCTCCCAAGTGCAGGGATTACAGGCATGAGCCACCACACCTGGCCCATTTAACAATTTTGAAATTTGTTTTAATATACTTCAACCCTCTCTATTATAAAAATACATCATTAAAAAATGCAGAAGCATACAAAAACTAGTTTGCATTCCTACTTCAGCCAAAGCCCCATTCCCTGAAGAGAGATCTAATATACTTTCAGACATTATAGAAATATATACATATTCACATACATGTACACATACATTTATAATTTCACACCCAGGAAGGAAATCACATTATATCTACCATTTTGCTCTTTTTCTATCCTTTTATTCCTGATGGAACTCTTTTCCACACTAACATGTAATATTTGCAGCAATCTTTTTCACATTTACCTAATAATTTATTCTACAGATGGATCATATTTAACCAATCTTATATTGGCAAACCTTTAGAATGCATTTAACCTTTTAATCTTTTAACACAGTGCGGCAATAAGCACACCTGTGAATATCTCTGCACATCTGTATGAACTTTGTGGGTGGTAAGTTTCCAGAAGTAGGGTTCACCAATGCCTCCACAACTACCCTCATTAGAATGCTGATCACACAGCAACCTGTTGAAGCCCTAACGGGTATCCTGGCAGCACAGCCCACCCTGAGCAGTTCAGCCTCCAGAAGCCCCACAAAGTCATGGTGGAGCCCGAGACACCATCAGTGGGCACCCTGCTCCATGTGCTGCCCACAGTATAATCCTACAACCCTGCAGGCTCTGCCACTGACACACCTGCAAACATCACCAACATTGACTACAGCTGAGCATCATGGCCACTCCATAAAGCCTACACGTGAAACCAAAGCCAAGATGACTATCCAACTGGCTTCTGGGATGCATTGGCAGGAAGAAAAAAAAAAACAAAACAAAAAAACGACTCTTGGTATGAAACCAACCTATGACCTTATGGACACAAAGCACCATAGAAAATCAAGGTAACGTAACCTAAACCCTGGCCAATCATGGTATCTCATGTCCTTCACCAAAACAAGTGACATACCCAAAGGAAAACATCTTTCAAATGTAGCCAGCACTCTCTAACACTTTACATATAGATACTGAGAAAGAGCAGTCCTTATTCTTTGGAGTCTGTAAGTCAGGGACACAAAGTCTGTCCCCTGGAGAAAGACTAGTTAAAACAGACAGTATAACAAACACACAATAAGAAGCAGACCCAAAGATGATGAAGTGCAAAAAACCAGCCTACTGGGAATGACCAACTGGAGGAGGCAAACAGAGATTAAAGACAAGACACAGAGATCATTTTTGAAGAGGGGACAGGGGGTTCTTGCCTTGAGCGGACAAAGGGCCTGGAGTGTCTGGCTCACCTTGCTTGTAACTCAGACCAAGGAGCAAGCAATGAGGTTAATGGAGAATCCATCTGTTCCTTGTTATTTGGAAAGTGTACCCAGCTAAGTATTTCTCCAAACTAGATCTCAGCTTTTGTTGACTTCTCGGGAACTTGCAACATGGCAGCATGCCGCACATTGTCAGAGTACCAGCTGGCTGTTCCCTACATGTCCACAGGGAAGGTCAGCTGAGCCTCAGTCCTTATGTTTAGTTTCCCACAATGAAGGGATGCACAAAACCCTAAAATGGTTTGAACTGTTAGAAGTTATATACTTACTGATTACGTAAGACAGGGCTGTCCCTTTAGCTTAGTGTATTCTAAATTGTGTTTTATCTTTTCCCAAGAAGGGTCACCCAGAGTCAAGACCCTCTGTCTCAGTTCAGGGTCTCCCCAGGACAGCCCCAGGAACAACACTGGCCAGCCTTCCCCAGCCAGCTTCTGTCCCTAGAGATGGCCAAGCAGAAGTCATGACAATAAAAATTCTAGCATTACATTACTAAAGCAAGGATGTAAATTTGTCATTTTATACACTTTCCAAAGGAGGATATATTTTATAGAAGACAAAACCATAAGCAGAGGATAAAAGTCAGAGTACGACTACTTGGAGATTTTCTTTGAGAAGTTTTACAGAGACCAGGAATTAACATTTATAATGCAGCAATATCCTGCAATACCTCACCAGTTTCGCCGACTTTTGACATGTCTACTTTTTGCTCCGAGGCTGGAACTTTTAGGATGAATATCCAAGTTCTAGAGCAACAGAGTACTACATGTAGGAAGCAGTAACATGCTGAGGTGGGCTATATAAACTTGGATGTGGGCTCTAGAGCACTCTTTTCACTTTGATATTCTGCCTAGAGTGAAGAACTGGGCTAGGGCTAGGATACACACATGTAAGCAGTTCAGACTGTGGAAGCCAATCTCCCCAAAATAGGTTGGAGGTAGATTTTATAGATGGTTTTCAATTTCTTGATGATTTATCAGAGAAACATGGAAACTTCATAAAAACCGTAAGATGGTCATACATAGAGTAATATAATGATATTTCAAATGCATACCCCAAACTCTTGGATCTAAAACTAGTCATCCATACATTTTGTTTTTAAAAAATGTATCAGTGGTTCTAGTGCCAGCCTAGCAAGTTCAATCCTGAGTTCAATCCCTAGTAGCCACGTACAACAATCAAGGGCAGGGTGACTCATGCCCACCAGTGATCAGTACCACATACCACAATGCTGGGCATGGTGGCTCACACCTGTAATCCCAACACTCAGGAGGCAGAGGCTTGCTAAGTTTGAGGTTTGCATGGGCTGCATAGTGAGCTCAGGGACAGCCTGAACTACAAAGCAAGAACCTGTCTCAAAAAAAACGTATTAGAGCAGGTCAAAAGACAAAACTGTTTCTAGTCCCAATTAGTCCAGAACTTGAATTGAGAGGTAATACATGTCAAATGTTTGGTATATTTCATCATTCATACATTCAGCAAATTGAGCTATTAGGGCTAGACACTCAGTTTTAAATAAAGTCTATGTTCACTGAAAACATGCATTTTAGAAGTAAAATGAGTAACAAATTACTAAGTTTAATAAATTAAACTCAAATATAATAACAAGTGGTGTTAAGCCCCTTTGTGGGAACACTCAAATACCAGGAATGGGGAATGACAGAGCAGAGAAAGGGGAGGTCCCAAGCAAGATATGACTCTTAGTGCTTTTTTATGTCTCTTACCTTTAACAGTGTCCTCTTTCCTTTCTCCTCGTCCGCTTCCACCAGTCTAGACCCGCAGCAAAGTCTCCGCCCCGTCCGTGGGCACACAGGCACATTCACAATTCCCTTCCCTTTGCTAATGACTCCGACACTTCACTCTTTTTGAGGTAATAAGAAATCCCTCATTTGCAGAAACTGCTGGCCAGAGGTGTTCCTAGCGGCCAATGGTGAGACTTGGCTCTTGGAATTGCCACTTGATATCCCCTTTTACCTGTTTTAATCCTTGATTGTAAAAGCAAAGAAACATTAAATATCACTTGAAAGAAAGTAGCTGACTTGAATCACACAGGGAAAAACTTTGGTGTAAGAAAGGAGCTAAAATACCGTATGTCTCAAAACAGAGGCATTTTTCTACATCACTGCCATTTCTACTCACCTTTCTCCTTAAAAGTCACTGTCACTGTTTGCCATCCACTAAGACACCCCTTTCCATTTTTTTTTAGAGAAGAGCTCTCCCTAAGTCACTGAGTTGAGGTTGGACTCCATGTTTTCATTCCTCTTGACTAAGCCTCCTAGACTGCGGGAAACTGAGATTAGAAATAGTCTGACTCTAGTTCCCAAAACAACTCTCATCATTGCAAAGGAAATTAGACGACTTGTACCTTAGACCCATATCCAGAGGCTGCTTTCTGAAATC
>PVIC010040609.1:0-16593 GCA_004025085.1 Thryonomys swinderianus
AAGCTCCAGCAAAATTAAGATATTATGATCCAGACCCTTTGGTCAGGGCCACACTTCAGCTGCGTCAGCTATATTGTTCCATGCCACAAAAGGACCGGGGCTCGCAGCAAGAAAGGCACAATAAACGTGTCAGCGAGTTCCAAGAGCGTGAGTCGCTGACGGTTGTGCTGTGCACAGCCAGGCAAGGCGGGGCCAGACGCGGACCCGCAGACAGGGACCCTCGCGCGCGTACAGCTCGGAAATGCTCGAGGAGCCTGAGAGTCACTTCCACAGCCCTCTCCTTGGCGTTTTCCTTCTGAGAGAAATATTGTCTCTGGGCCGTCTGATTAGAGCCTGTTTGGTTCGCTCTGATCTCACCTGGCGGGACCCAGGTTCCCTGCGTCGCACGACGTCTCTGAGT
The DNA here is from genome assembly GCA_004025085.1 of Thryonomys swinderianus. Lineage (NCBI taxonomy): Eukaryota > Metazoa > Chordata > Mammalia > Rodentia > Thryonomyidae > Thryonomys > Thryonomys swinderianus. Next base: position 401 of record PVIC010040609.1, read on the forward strand.
GCAAACCGAGGAGACGGAGCCGGCCGACCCCTGGGAAGCCGGTTCGGAGGGAGGCTGCGGGCTCCGACCTATCTGACCCGCCCTGCACCAAGGGGCGACCCAGCCTGTGCCCTCCCACTGCCCCGCACGGCCGGGTCCTCGGGAGCAAGCGCTTTCAACACCGGCTCTGACCCCAGGGCCTTTGTACCCAGCCGCGTTTCCAGCTCCATTCTGGGGTTTTATTTTTATTATTCCACTTCCACAGGCCCTGACTCCGCTCGCCGTGGGGCTGGTGCCTGCACGTGGCCCGTCCCTGCAGCCCCACCCTCGCTCTTCCCCCACCGGGCCCGGGGTCCCTGCCCGTCTGCAAAGATCTAGCTGCCCGTTCCCTCCTCTCTTCCCCCTTGCTCTGCACAGCACGTGTGCTTGGCACCTCCTGTAAGGACCCCGAGACTTAGCGCGCAGCAGCTTGTGTGTCTGAGCACCCCGCGGTGCTGCGCCTCCCTATCCAGGCTCTTCTCCGTCTCCGAGCACCGCGGCTCTCCGGGCCCCGCTGAGTCTCCTCTGGCCCTGGCTGGGCCTGAGCCTGTGGCGCTCCTGGCTCGGTCCCTTCACTGCCGGAGAAAGAGAAGAGGACACGAGGCCCTGCACTGGGACCCGGAAGTCTGAAGGCGGCACTAAAGTTAGGGTGAGCACCCCGCACTAGCTCAGGACCCCGGGCTGGTGCACAGTCCCCCGGGGTGACGCACGGGCCCCGGGGGCCAGGGAGAGCCGAGGGATGTGCCCACGGCCCCTGTGCTCTCGACAGCCGAGCTGCGGGTGACCGAGCGGGAGCAGGACCGGGTCCTGGGGAAGCCAGGCAGGGGCCGAGCCCATCCAGCTAATCTGCCGGCTTTGTTTTCACAGCTGGGCGGGGACCTGGCCGGGATGACCGGCCACTCCCCGCAGAGCCTGAGAGCGAGTGACCGGGCAAGATACCAGCCGCCCAGCGCTTCACCTGCGCTGCCAGAGACGCGCGCAAAAGCACAGCGCGTTTGTCAAAACAGCCCTCGAGCCGCGCACAGCCCCTCCCGTGCCCGCTGCCAGCACACGCGGCTGGCTTGTCTGGCCGCAGGGCCGCTCCTTGGGTGCCCGGGCGGCAGCCGCGCTGAAGCCAGGCTCCCGGCGGCGCGCTGCCCAAGGCTGGCAAGACAAGGACCCCAGTTCCGCAGCCCGCTTGGTCAGCAGTGGGCGGGGCTGTGACTCAGGGGAGAAGCGCCGGGACCCAGGCCGGTGCCACGTCCCGGCGAGCGGGGCTGTCGCCTTGTCTCTGCCTCTGTCACCTCCCGGAGCCGTGTGAGAAGAAGGTTCCTCTGCAGCCCAAGCCCGGCCACCTCAGCGCTGCGCCCTGCGGGCACCCGACGCCCGTCTCGCCCAGGCTCCCTGCGGCTTTGGCGGCCAGCGGCCAGCTGACCTCGGGCGGGGCCGGGCGGGGCAGGGACACGGGGCCACGCGGCTGCGGGGAGCGCGATGTCTGCACACACGAGCCAGACGGCCACGCGCAAAAGCGGTTTGTGTCAAGTGCGTTTGCGGGGAGGGCACTGTGTCGCTCTCCGCAATTAAAACAAGCCAAACGAGGCACCTTTTAATCAAGGTTCCGCACCTCGTCGAGGCTGTCCAGGGGCCGCCACCGTCAGATTTCCTGCCTCACCCTCTGTCTACTGTAGATTAGAGATTCCTAAAGGTCCACGCGCTGGCAGTTGAACCGGCAGGAGGAAGCCCAAGGCGCTGCTCCGCTGCAGAGAAGGAAACAAGCTCTCCAGGCTGCGGCAGGGCCGCGCCTCCGCAGCAGGGGGGCGCCTGGGCGGCTTCGTCCCGCCGGGGCCGGCGGAGCCTCCGGGCTCTGGGCCGCCGGAACACGGAAGGCAGGACCCTCCTCCCCGGCTGCGCGAAAAGAGTAGAGGACGCGTCTGGCAGGACTAGGCCGCCTGGAAAGCCTAGGGCCGGAAGTTTCGGAGGACAGGGATTCCCGCGCGAATCAGACACCCGATCAGAGAGCTCCCGGCTGCCTCCCGCAGCCTGAGTGCGCAGAAGTCCCGGGTCCCTTCCCAGGCTTCTGGGGAGGCGGCACGCTCTCCCCACCTGCTCACAATACGCCTTTTTGAAAAGCTTCAGGGATTCTTCCACTGACCTAGGTGCTTACCTAAGCAGCCATTTTTGGTCGCTTCGTTTCCTGACCCCCAGAACCAGTAGTTACAGGAATGAGGGGACAGAAAAGTGCCCACCCCAAAGCCCCTGGCTGGCCGGACACCTAGGGGCCTCCTGCGCTGAGTTACCTCTGAATCTTAGAAACAAATGATTTAGCAGTAGATAGAGAAATTCCCAGTTCCATTTTTCAGATGTCAGAGTTGTTCTGGGATGGCTTACATTTTAGGATTTTTTTTTTTGAGACATCTCATTATGGGCTTAAACTTACAATGATCTTCCTGCCTCAGCCTCCTCAGTGATAGAATGACCAGCATGTATCACTATGACTGACTGGCAGGCGTGACTTTCTAGGCTCCCCATGACTCTTGAGGTGCTTCTTTGTCTTTAAGATAAAGCTGTCTTAAAAGTCTCAAACCTGTGGCTGTGCCTTCCCCTTTTTTCCTGCCTTTTCATTAACTTCATTCATCAATGCCAAATGATATAAAGCTCATCATATCTGTAAAATATTACATCTTCTCCACTGAACCAGTAATAGGCTGTTCTTTGCAGGGATCCTCATCAGACTTAAACTTTCCTTGAAAAAAATTACCCCACCGTGCTGATTTTCCCCTGGAAACGCTAAATGTTTGCAATAGACAGAAATGATCTTAATTCCCGAACAGTTCCAAAGGTGACAGCCTGGGGGAAACAAGGGTCCTCCTCCCCAGGGGGACCCAGCGCCCCATGGCAAAGCATAGCGACCGGCCACCTGGGGCCCTCAAAGACCCCACAGCCAGAGAATCACAGCCGAGGGGGCGTGGCTGGACCATGACCAGGCCGCTGAGCGGGGCTAATCTCGGCACCCCGATTTCCTGGCTGCTCTGTTTCTCTAGGCCTGATAAGCCTTTATCAGACTGAAATGGAACTTCCCCCTGATCTGGAATCAGTGCTCAGAAAAATATACATACCTTTGATAGCTTCCCTGGTGGAAAGAGAGGGAGTTTAATTGATAAAGTACCAGGACCAGATGGAGCCCTGAAGTCTAGCCACCATTTTAGCTCACAAATTGTAACCCAGGAAGGTTCAACAATCTTACTAAACAAAAAGTTTTGACGATCGTACACAAAAACCTGGGAAATTTTGGGCCAGAGATTTAGCTCAGTGGTTCCAGTGCCTGCCTCGCAAGCACAAGGTCCTGGGTTCGATCCCAGTATAACCACATACAATGCTGGGCGTGGAGGCTCACGCCCACCAGCCATCAATACCACATACCACAGTGCCGGGTGTGGTGGCTCACGCCTGTCATCCCAGCACTCAGGAGACAGAGGCAGGAGGATTGCTGAGTTCGAGGCTTTCCTGGGCTACATAGTGAGCTCAGGGCCAGCCTGAACTACAAAGCGAGACCCTGTCTCAAAAAAAAAAAAAAAAAAAAAACCTGGGAAATTTTATTATCAAGATCTTACCTTAACTGTGTATATGAATTCAGATGAAGAAATATAAATAGAACGTGCTGGCCAGTATTCTGCAAGGTGCTTTCAAAACAGTATCTTAAATAGTCTGATTAAACTTAAATTTAAAAATGAAATTAACAGATGAAATAATGTAACTTTGTATTTTTCCCATCTTGATTCATTTCTCGCTTTTCATATTTAAAGAAACCAACACACCTTTACTATCTCCCCTAAGAAAGCAGACATAAGCACGGGGTTCAGGGATGTCAGCAGCACCTACCAAGCTGAGACCGAGACCTAGGATGTACACACGGGAACAAAAGATTTGCAAAAACGTAGTAACGGTTTTTCAGCTCAATGGAGCAACTTCTTTACAAAACCAAACATTCTTACCACACAATCTATTTTATACACCTTTGTGTTTACCCAGACAGCTGGAAACCCTGGATCCTCACATCACCTGAACACACATGTTTACAGTAGCTTTACCCGGAGTTGCCAAAACACGGGGGCCAGAAGCCAACCAGGGGGTGTGTGTACAATAGAAGAGTGTTCAGCAACCAAAAAAAATAAAAAAGACAGAGAGAAAGAGAGCTCTCAAGGCAGCGAAAGACACTGAGAAACTTTCAGTGGGCGTCTCAGAGCAGGAGGAGGTACCTGGCAAGACTACGGCTGCCTCATTCCTAACTCAGGACAGCAGGGAAAAGCCTAGAAATGTGGAGAAAAAAATCAATGGGTTTCCAGGGGGCAGGGATCTGGGGTACAGGAACTATTCTGGAGGACACGGGCTTCTTGCATACATGACACTACACATTTGCCAAAGCCCAGAGAACACACCACACAGCATGGACACTCATAGAAACCATGTGATAATGTATCAATACCCGTCATCAATTACAGTAAGTATGTGATATTGAAGCAAGAGCCTCACAATAGGGAATAAGGTGGGAAGCATGAGGAAAGGTGCGGAAATCTGTACTGCTTACTACTCGCTCCCTCTCTGAACCTAAAACTGCTCTCAAAATAAAGCCTATTAACGTTTTTTATGAACTAACGGTGTAAAGGGTCACTTTAACCATCTACATACGGCTCTGCACAAGCATGCCCAAGAGCTAACTGCATTTTAGTTCATAGTGTTCGGGCTGCCGACCGATAACTCATTCTTTTTCTTTACCATAAGCTCATTATTATTAATGGAGAGATAAATAATTCAGCCCCCAAAACTGTTTTATTCTGATCATCTGTAAAAGGCAAAGCCACTTCCGGCCAGTCCCAGCGAAATGAGTTTCCCTCTTTCCCCCGGCCCTCCTAAATCAGTTCCAGTCTGGCAGCTTATTACATTGTAGACACAACCTTACCAAGAATGCTCTTAACCCTTCTCCCACGCCATGATGGATGGTTCTCCATCTCTTGCTGACTGACCTCTTGTTACCCTTCATCAGGCGTCTTGCCCTGTCCTCCGCTCGCTCTGCGGCTGACGTGTCTGTGAACAGAGCGAGTGGTCTAGGGGGGGCCATGTGTGGCTTCCACACGGAGACGTGGAGGGTCTCGGGCTGACCCTGCACCCTCATTCCTGATGCCACCTGCGGCTGCCGTCCCAAGACACAAAGAAAGGGAAGAAAATGCTAGTTTCCCTTTCCCAAACTGAAGTCCCACGTAAAAATCATTTTGTAAACCAACCAAAAAAAAAAAAGACTTTATGCCAAAATGCTTGTTTGGAAACCACTGATACATGAAGCTTTCTTTAATTTGCTATTGAAAATCCTTTCTATATAACAAAACTGCATCTTTACAACAAACCACAGCAGTCACTGGCATACGAGTAGCTGCCACCCAGCAAGGATGGCACTGTGTAGAGCCAAACAAGGCAGCTGGCCCCGCCCTCGCTAGGTTCAGGAAACTGGATAAGGAGACCGGAAGACGGGGGCCACCATGTTGTGTAAGGGGCCGGATGACCAGGTAGATCTCTCTGTGGCTGGTGTTCTGCAGGGAAGTGCCCCATCTCAAGAGTGGCCATCAGGGCGAGGGACTAGACCGCTGCGCTATCAGGGGAGTGGCTTTGCTGTGAAAGGAGGAGTTGACCTCTTACTCTAGACCACAGGATGAAGCCAGCAGAAGCCACACCAATGTTGCCCCTGGACTTCCAGGCTTTAGAATTGCAAAAAATGATACTCTGTTCTTCCTAAATCAGCCACCGTCAGACATTCCTCAACAGCATCAGCAAGTGGACTAAGACACTGTAAAGAGAGAATCTGCCAAGAGATATTTATACATCTCAAAAAAAACCCCAATATTTTGCTGGAAAGATGAACAATTTCTTTACCTAGCTGATGTTGTCCGAGTTATCTTCCCTCGGGAGAAGGCCGCAGGGCCCACCAAGTGCACTCTAGTACGTTCTGGCCCCCAGGACAACAAAAGTTAAACCCAAACACTGCAGACGGGGCAAGCTCAGGACCCAGGCACCCCTCACCTGGGAGACAGCTGGAGTTTATTTCACCTTCATTCCTTTGCCTTCTTGGTGGAAGCGAAATCCTGTGTGCTGTTCTCAGACCTGGCTCTCCGGGTGACAAGGCAGCCACGGCCCTCTGCCAGCCACAGGGCCAGGACCGTGGTTTCTCTGCACCAGGCAAGACACTGGGTGAAGACCTGATGGTACATCAGTGACCGCCAGACCCACAGGGAGAGACAGCGCCCCGGAGCCGAGCTGGGGTCCCCTGCTGCTCTCTACTCTGGGGCTCAGTGTGGGGCGGGGCCCCTCTCCACCACCCGCCTCCTGCCACCTGCCTATTCCACCCCCTTCTTTCCTGGCAGGGTGACTGTTCCACCTCAAACACCCTGGGCACTCCATTCCCTGGAAACTCCTTCTTACCTCCTTCCCCACGTTTTGGGGGTGACACTTTCTCCCTACAGGGCTGTTTTAAGGAACCCATGAAACAATTCCTTCAAACTTCCAGGGCTGCACACAGAATAGGGAAAGTGGTTTCTAGCACACTGTCCGCCCCTCAATGCCCAGTGAGGGACTGGTACCATGCCTGTCCCCCAGGTGGGAAGTCAAGGCGGGTCCGCTGCCCACATGGGACCCCGTCTTCCTCCTCTCCAAGATGCCAGGCTCCCCATCCGCCCTGTGCAGTGGGCAGGGCCACAGGGCTCCACGCTGCGCACAGAACCCGTCAGTGGCCAGAGCTCAGCCGTCTCTCTCGTGCTGCAGTGATGGAGGGGCGTGGGTACCTCCCGGACCTCAGCGGCCCCCGGGCTGGAGTCACCCACGGGCAGGCGGCAGCATAGACAGACGTGAGGGCGGGCACTGGCCCAGCCCGAGCGGCAGGAGCGGGTTCCAGAACCGCAAATTCTCGCCCCGGGTGAGGGGTCCCGTGAGGGCCCGAATCCACCGGGACCGCAGTTCCCACACGAGGCCCTGGAGGGCTGGTGTGCGGACAGAAGCGTCCCGGGAGCGGAGAAGGCGCGGAGAAGCCGGCCCTCCGCGCACCGCGGCCTTGGGCTTCTGGCCCAGGAACCGTTTCTGTCACGGAGGACCCTCAGCGGTGGCGTTTCGATGGCAGAGCAGGAAACTAACAGAGCTTTCCAAACTGAGTCCCAGCAACAAGAGGCGAGAGAGCAGCCCCGGGGCCCGGCCGGACGCGGGAGACAGCACCGCGCACAGAGCCATTCTCATCTAGGAGAAGACGGGGAAGCGTGACTAATAGTTTCTAGGGTGTCTCGTCTCTTTAACCCGGGCCTTGTTTATTATTCGAGTTAATCCCCAGTCTGCCGGCTCGCCGGGGTTTGTGCAGGGCGAGGTCAGGAGGCTGGAGAAACGCAAGCCCGAGACCGGCGTCCCGACCCGGTGCCCTCATCCGACAGCTGACCAGGGCCGTCTGCTCCGGCCGGGGTCTCGGAGGGAACTGCCCGCGCGCCAGACCCACAGCCACGCCCGCGGAAGGTGTTTTCTGTGACAGCAGAGGGCGGGTACTGTGGCGGCTGAGTGTCTTGAGGGCTTGAACACTGCGATGTAATTCATAACGACTAAGAAAACACTGCAGTTCTAATTAGAGACTTGCATAAGATTAGGGATCTGCATATGCTGGGAAAGAAACAATCAGGAAATGGCCCAGTGACCAGTGCGCTTCACAGGTGGGCAGCAGGCCCCTGCGGGAGCCCTCAGCACAGCACGCCCTGTTAACTCTGCTCCCATAAACACGGTGCAGCCCCGAGTGCGCTTGGGCTCGGCCACTCTGGGTCCAGGGTTTCAGGGACGTTCCTGAAAACGTGGACTTCTGTGAATTCTCTCCTGTTGCAGGAGCTCCAGCCCCTGAGGTACTACAGGGGTGACCCCAACACGTGGTGAAAGTTTAAATAAAAACAACTACAGTAAAAGACGTGGCCAAGAACGGTGGGGTGAGTGTATTCCCAATGTTTTGAGGGCATCTTGTATTGTAATTTTTTTAATGGAAGCATTGACCATATTTTTGATTACCTTTGTTGATCAAACACGTACATCAATTCCTGTCGAATGAAAACAAAATGGTGTGTCCGCATCCCCCGTCACCAGGTCTGGCACCGCCACAAAGCTGGCTCTTCCCCAAACAAAGCCACCAGGAAAAGGAAATGATTTGGATCAACTCAGGGCATCGAGGCAGCCGACTGAAGACACGGGCGTGGACGCCAGAGCTGCTTCAGAAAGTGGCCAGCAGAAAGTGAGAGGGGCATTTTTCATATTTGGAAGGGAGCTCATGGTGCCGTCTTTTGCCATTATAAACTTCCAGGGTTCTGACAGTCATTGTACTCTTTGACCACACCTCGGTCGCGAGGGCGCTGCCTCTCACGTCTGAGCGGGTTCTGGGCTGTCAGTGCTGCGGGCTTTCGTGCCCACCAGCGTGGCACCCACATTTCCGTCCAGCTCGTGCCCGTGGGAGAGATAAACCCTCCACCACACACACAGCCTGCCTCTTCCCGCTCCCTCTCACAGGAGTGCTGAGAACACCCCACTGGCCTCCGAAGAGGTCTATTTTATGATAATCATTACCTAAATATTACACACCGGAGACTTGTACTATTAAAGAGGCTGAAATTACTTATGAAATATTAGCTGTATTTTACTTAAGCTCTTTGGACCTAATTCATAAAAATTAATTCATGGTTTATATGAACGATCTCTATCCCTTAATAGAATACTTCTGTAATTCATTAAATTCTTTAATCCTGTCACCACTGATCACGCGATATTTAAATCTAGTCTTTCAGAGGAAAAAAGAGACCAACGTTCCAAGAGCAGAGAGAGAGAGAGAGAGAGAGAGATGGTTTGGATCCGGGGTCCACATACCTAAAACCGGAAGGGGAGGAGCGAGCACTGAGGACGTGAAGCTCGAACAGGTTCCAGACGCTCCGCTTTTCGGCCTGAGTTTGGAAACTGAATTGCAGGAACTTCTCGCAGAGCCGGAAGATCCCTACTGAGGCCCGAAGCGGGAGTTCCGGTTTCCGGTTTCCGCCCGGGTTCTCTGGAGCCACTTCCCACTGGCTTCTCTGTGCCCCTGAGACGGTGTCAAGGCGGCCCCGCGCGTCTGGACCTGAAGGTGCATCTGGGTCCGCGGTCGCCGGCGGCCGCTGGGGGAGGCCCGGTGCCCGGTCATCTGCTCCCCACATCTGCCCTGCACGGCGCGGTGACAGCTGTAAGGACTTCCCGCGCCTGTCCGTTCCATCTGTCTGTGCCCTACCCCGAACGTGTTTACCAGGTGAAAAGATGCCAGTCATTGCTCTTCCACTTAATGCCAATGCTTTTTTTTTTTTTGAGACAGGGTCTCCCTTTGTAGTTCAGGCTGGCCCTGAGCTCACTAGGTAGCCCAGGGAAGCCTGGAACTCAGCAACCCTCCTTCCTCTGCCTCCCGAGTGCTGGGATGACAGGTGTGAGCCACCACACCCAGCATGCCAATGCATTTTAATAAACAACTTCTTTCCGGTGAAACTAACAAATATCAGCACGAGTCACAGACCATTTATTGATTTCTCACTGAAAATAAGGCTTCAAAAAGAGGAAAATAATAATCCTTGACACACTTCTGCTGACCCGGGGAGGCCAGGTTGGGTCATTCCCCCGTCCACGGCAGAGAACCCTGCAGGCCGGGGAAGCATGGACCCAGTGAGCAGTAACTGGGCCCTCTGCCCGCTTCGAGCCCCGCCCGAGCCCCGCTGTGCTGCCGCCTTTGCTGGGGAAACGTCTGGAACAAGATGGCCCTGGGTGCCCTCTGGTTGACCCCTCTCCGCCTTTGACTTGCGGAGCCGCAGCCCCAGAAAGGCAGGCAGGGTTGTGGGCAGTCAGAGGGGAGGGACCGTCAGGTAAACAGCTCTGCAAGCAGCAAAACCAAAGCGCAGAACTTCAGCTGTGATTGTATTCAGTACAAGCCATGTGGGTCGAAAGGGAGAAATAAAATTCCCCGTATTGGCAGAGGATAGGGTGGTCTGCAAAAAGTTCCAAAGAATTGAAAAATAAATAAATGAAAACTTTCTAAGAATTAAGAAGTGAATTTCTTTCGCAGAATGTTAAATCAACACCCAAAATCAGTTGAAAATTTATTCACAGAAATAAAGACATAGTAGCATTTGTGTAGTTACTAGCAACGAACAATTGGAAACACAAATTTCAAAACACAATACCGATTTAAGAAGATCCAACTTCTTGTAAAATTAAGCCTGCATTTAACATAGCAACCCCACTCCTGGATATGTAGCTTAGCAAGATGGGTGCCAATGTTCAGTTCTAAGCGCTAGCAACGAGCAGCAGCCAGACGTTTCCAGCCGGCGGCCCCACTACACCGGGAACGACCAGGCAACGGCGCGGAAGAGACTGGACCCACACGACCCGGACAACGCCGGATAAAGGAGCACGTCTCAAAGGCCGCGACTCTCAAAAACACAGAGGACAGGAGAACCCTGTGGAACGAGAGCAGGTGGCAGGACTGGACTCGGGTGTCACCCTGGAGTGCTGTAGAGATTTGGGTTCGTGCTCCGTACCCTGATTCTGGTGACGGGCTTACGTGTGTAGAAGTGTAAAACTTTACAGACAAAAAAAAAAAAAACAAAGAAATGTCTACTTGCTGTACTACCTTAAAAGGCCTCGTGTGCAGTTTAAAGGGGCCCCGGCGCACCCTGAGCGTCAACGACGCGGAGCGCACCTGTGACTCAGCGTTTTAAAAGCTTCTTTATTTCAGGGGTTTCCCTCTCACCTCCACACGCCCTCCCCTGGACCACAGAGGCCCCCGAAATGAGATCAGTCACTGCGTCATTGTCCAGGAGAGATGAACGCATTTGCTCTAATAATATTTAAATAATTGATTTGTTTGATTTAGCGCTGGGCACAGCCTCCTCAGAAAAGAGTCACGTTTTCAGCTGTTAGCAGTCCCTGGCGTGCCTTATTCAAGGGATTATTCCCACTAGCTTGCAAAATAACAACAGATTTCCTCAAACAAATGGAAGAAGGGATCCCAGGAAGTGACAGAGAGGAGAGTGAGGTGCATGGCACTTGGTTATGCGAAGTGGGAGGGACGGAACGGGCAAGGAAGGGCTCGTCCTGTGGAGCCAGCCCGCAGGGGTACCCTGCTGCCCGTTGCCCTCGCTGTTTCTGAGTTCACTCTCTCTGTCGCTTGGGGGGGCAGGTCCCCTTCGGTGGCTCTGACCGACCACTTTCACAGCCCAGAAGGCCCGTGTCGTGCCCAGAATATCTCTTCCCTGGCTTGTCTTCTCGGAGCACCACAGGCACCGTCTCCACAGCTGGTGCCCTCTCGGTGCCCCCAGAAGCCCCTGGACATCCTGACACGGTACCACTATCCGCAGGACTTGGAGCCAGAAGCCAGCCCCTCAAGGCGAGCAGCTTAGCTCAGCACTGGGACCCTGTGCACCCAGAGCTCCGATTCCAGTGCAGTTCACACCACAGCCGCCCAGCCCTTCGGGGCCCAGATGTGGCCCCAGCTCAGCAGACTCGACCAGTGTGAGTGGCTGAGCAGATACTTCCACTGCGGGAGCCTCTGGGCCGTGGTGTCCCCAGGCCTGGTAGCCAGGCCCTGCCCCACCCCAGGCCCTGAGGCAGGGGCCTGTGCCGCGTTCCCAGCAAGTAGACTGGATGGCACAGTAACTCCCACCTTCACGCCCACAGCCCTCGGACAGTAAAAGATGTCGAGGGCCACGACACAGCTGAGTGTAGCCAGGGCTGTCGCACTGCAGTGTGCACGCTCACCGGTGTGTACGCGCATCTATCAGCCCTGCTCTTCGGCCCCGTGAGATTGTTTTTCTCAGGTTTTTGCTTGTTTCTGCAGCGCTGGGATGAGTCCATGGCCTTAAAACTGAGCCAAAACCCAAGCACTTATCATTTTATTCTGAAACAGGGTCTCATCAAATCAGTAAATTATCCGGCTGGGCTCAAAAGGGCTATCTTCCAGCCCCACGTCCCAGAGGGGTGGGGTTGCAAGTGTGCACTGCCTCACCCAGGCCAGGAGCTGCTCTGCAGGAGCCCCTTCTGCAGCTGCAGACGAAGGAGGAGTCAGATCTCCTGCAAACCGGAAGTGGACCAGAGAGAGAGGAGGATGAGAGCCAGGGAAGGGAGCGAGCGGGGGAAGGTGCGCTGTGCCCGCGCACCCTGAGGCATCTGCCAGGGCGTCCTGGCAGCCTGACCGCTGTCCCGCTTCCGGACGGCAGCCTGCAGCTCCTGTCTCCACCCGGGGCTGGGGACTCGAACCCTGGAGCCCCACAGGGAAAGAACTCAGAGTTCACGTGTCAGGAGATCCAGACTGGCCGCAGAATCTGGCTTTTTTCTTTCTTGCTGCACCTGGCAGGGCACCTTCCCCAGGGGACCTGGGCCTTTGTAAGAACGAAGCAGCTGGGTGGCCAGGAGGAGGAGCAGAGGGCCCCAGGGCTGCCTGCCCGGTACAGAGGGTGGGATCCTCACGGGTGGACGTTGGTCCATGCTTCCCCAGCTCCCTCGTTCCTCCAGAAGACTCACAGTGGGATTCAGGGGAAAAAAAATAATTTCAGATGAACACTTGCCACATAAGAATACTTTATAGTTGTTATTTTTTAAGTCCCAAACTTGTAAGAGGAAAGGCTTGTTTTTCTTAGAGAAGATGAACAGCAAGATGTCAGCCGGCGATGGCCAAACAGAACATTCTACGGGATCCCACAGTCGCTCATCAACACCGAGGAGGGCAGGGGGCCTCCCTGTGTTTATTTGGAAAGAGCTCTATGAGCCAAGACATTAAAGTTGTTTGAGGTAATATTAGAAAGTCATTTAGCCAAAGGGGTGAAACCAATGCAAATGAGTGATGCTATTATTCTGATTCTTAGGATGAAAAATTAGCAATCAACAAAGAAGGAATATGAATAAAAGAAAAGCTGTGTACCTAATTAGTTTGAACACATGCAATTTGTAGTTTTAAACTAAAGCTATTAGTGACTTTAATGGTGGTTTGACCCACTAATAAATTATTAGGCATCCCGAGCTCATGGCATCAGTTCTGACAGCCCTAGGTCAGAACCTGGATCAGTTGGATTAACTTTACTTATCTTTTCAGAATCTCTGTTTAGAACCTTGATATTAGTCCTGTATGTCTTTGAACAAGGTTTACTCTGTAATTAAAGCAAACGTGTATCAATCCCTTCATGCAACATGATTTTCCCTAAATAGACAGGACAGCAGCCTGAAGTACACGTGGAGCACGGTCCCATTGTCCTCTGAAGTGCTCGGCAAATGGTAGACAGGGACTTCAAAGCATGAGGAGGAAAAGGATTTTGCTTTGGCTGCAACTTTCTGGTCATATGAGGTCTGTTTTGTGTTCAAAAAGCTTTTCCTGGGCCAGAGATTTAGCGCATTGGTTCAGATGCCTGCCTAGCAAGCACAAGGTCCTGAGTTCCATCTCCAGTAACAATAAATAATACCGGGCATGGTAGCCCACACCCACCAGCAATCAGTACCACGTACCACAATGCCTGGCCTGGTGGTTCACACCTATAATCCCAGCACTCGGGAGGCAGAGGCAGGAGGATTACTGAGTTAGAGGCTTGCCTGGACTACATAGTGAGCTCAGCACCATCCTGAACTACAAAGTGCCCTTGTCTCAAATGAATGAATGAATGAACTAATTAATTAATTAATGAAGCTTTTCCATATGTTGCTGCCCATCTGGACTCTGGAATCTTATAGTCAGGCACACGAGGTGTGCCCTCAAAAATATGGTGAATATTTAGATTTGAAAAGCTATGTATTACAGCACAAGACACGTTGCCACTGAGCCCCTGACCACCCCAGACTTCAACACACTTTCCCCAGCATTCCGGCCACTTTCCGGCAGCTCTCGAGTCCTCCTTCCTGAGAGTCTTTAGTCTCGTGATGCAGACCGCACTGAGGGGTGCCTTGGGCACCGCCAGAGCAAAGGCAGCAGGTGACAGCCCGGGCTGGTCCTGGCCTCACTGGCCAGATCAGCACCGTGAGACATCAGGCTCTTCCCGATTCGATTCAGGACATCAAGGCAGCCACAATGGAGCAACTGAAGACCTTCCGGAAAAGCATTTCTGGACGCTTCAGAACATGGCGGGCATAGGAAAGAGGTGTTTGGAGGGAGGGCAGCATATTAAGAGTGATTAATGGAGCTGTGACTTATACTGTATTATATTTTCCAAAATTAAACATTCACCATTCTTTTTTTTTTTTTTTGAGACAGGGTCTCGCTTTGTAGTTCAGGCTGGCTCTGAGCTCACTATGTAGTCCAGGCAAGCCTCGAACTCGGCAATCCTCCTGTCTCAGCCTCCCGAGTGCTGGGATTATAGGCATGAGCCACCATTCACCATTCTTTTTGACCATGCATCATAAATAAAAAGACCTGATTAATAGCAGCACCACACACTTCCTGCTAATTAGTGAAATATTACCAAATACGTAGAAAATAGGCTAATCTCACATAAAATACATTCCTTGCCTGTTCCTACATCTCACGGCAGAAGTGCTCCCTAATTAAAACCATGGATAAGAAATCGACTAGCCCCTAAATGATATAAATATAATTCTTCAAGGACCTACAGTAAATGTTCAGGCAAATATAATAATAACAAATATGTTAGTTTTTTACCATAAGAAATTATCTCTTATGATCAGAACTATTCTAACTAGGGTTTACTAGAGATCCTATAAAGGTACACATTGTAGTTAAATATGTTGAATTTGTATCTGTTCCATGGTATATGCTAATTGAACTCATGAAAAAATATTTTGGCAACACTGTCCCAGCTAAATAAATGATAGAGAAGAGCAAGAGCCATAAACAACACAAATATCATGAAAAACAGGAACTCTCGCAGATTCCCAAACACCCTTCCTACCATTAAAAGGCAGCTGTGTTAGTCTGGAGACCGCATGGGGCCTCAGCAATAAAAGCCTGAGCACTCTGGGCAGCCAATAAATAGATTCCCAGGTCACTCTCACTCCGCTGGGTCGTCCTTGACTCACGTCCCCTGGGGACGCCCCTTTGTCCTCAGCCCTCCAACCGTCGTCCTGGCTATCTCCTTTTCACACAGTCAAGATACACCGTCTTCCTGCATCCGTGAGCCACCCTGCTGACAGAAGAACAGGGCAGCCCCCATCTCTCCCACCGCCCCGCAGAGCCACCATGTGCATTACGATGGGGTGGGTGGCAGCGTGACGGTGCCATCCAGCGGACTTGGGGCAGGTGGAGAGGCTCCCAGTGTCACCTCCACCAGCACCGTCACCCAGACTGGCGGTGTCCCTCACTGCTGGTAAACCACACACTCGCACCCTACCTGGCAATGTCGGTGCCCTTTCCCTGTTCGGCCTGTTTGGGGGTGTGTTTACTTCTTGACGATGGCACATCAGTAACTCAGGTGCAGCAGCGTACCACGTTACAGCGTTTCCGCTTGCAGCAGTCTGAAGTCATGGCCATGGAAACCGCGCAGCAACTCCTGACATTTAGATCCTTTCCAGCGAAAAATTAAATAAATACAAGGTGATGATCACATCTCTTACACACAGCACAGTCGTCTTCCTTGCGTCCAGCAACAGCACCAGTATTTCTGCTGCTCAGGCTGAGAACCCTGGAGCTATCATGGCAGGATCTCCCTTCTCCAGCATGCCAGGACCCTGGGTACCACGTGTGAGGTGATCTTCCACATGTCGCCCCTTACTCCATCCTGCTCCTCAGCCTCCCCCTCCAAGGAAGCATCCCCTGATGCCTGGAGGATTGGCCCCCTCACTACCCCTCATCTCTCCCCTCTGCAACTCTTTCTCCTCTGACTCCTCCTAGCCTCAGAAAACCTCCACATTCCATGTTACTTCCGCACCCCCAAGCTTTCAGTGGTTGCTCCCTGATGCTTGGAAGACCCGTGGGTCCCTCCTGCTCCACCATCACCTTTCTCCATGCCTCTCCGTGCAACCAGGAGACACCGGACTTCTCCGTTCTGAAACACAGTTCCAGGGCTACAGGCCACCGATTCTCAGGCTGATGCCACCGAGAATGTGCTCCTTCCCTCCGTCTGTTTCCCCTCAGACCCAATGTTCCCATCAGATGAGTCCTGCCTCCTGTCAGGTTCTCCAGTCAGTTTTGTCTC
>PVIC010040610.1:0-16590 GCA_004025085.1 Thryonomys swinderianus
TCACTAGGACAACATACCTGATACCCAAAACTTAAAAGAGGATAGCTTTATTTTGCCTCATGCTTTGGAAGTTTGAGCCCTTGCGTGGTAGCATAGAGGAAGGGTCTGGTGGAGAAAAGTGTTCTCCTTGTGGGATCCAGGAATCAAAGAGTCAAAGGAGGTGCCAAGAAAGGAGACACCCTCCCGGGTCACAGCCCAGTGACCTGCATCTTCTGACCACAGCTCATAAGCAGGTCAGGTACAGCATCCCCATAATCCACTCATCTTCCAAACACATGAGGATTTGGGGACTCTTAGATGTAAATCATGACAAAAGTTACAAAATATACCTACGAAATCTATTCTTCAAAGGGCTCACTTCAAATTCTATGAAGAACCAGCAAATTTTTCTTGTATAATTTTAGTTTTGCATGTCTGACTTGAATAATCAGTATTTTGATTCTTGACCTGGCATAATCACTCATAATACAATGGTGTTTATAGATAGCACCCCATTCTCAAATATTTCATTTATTTATTCATATGCTTATTCTGATTTGATTCAAAGTATTCCTCTTTAGTCAAATGAAAGTTTGGCTATCACTCATGACTTTCTTATCTATGCATTCATTTAATAAAGGTTTACTAATCATGCTAAATAGATGTATCCTGGCTAATAATGATCATTATTTTGGACTAGGTGGAAGAGATTTTGTAAATGCTATTTTCTTACAAAGGGTCATCAGATGCCAAAGCTACAATGTCTCATGATGCTGTTAATATCTGCCTTTGATAACTTATTTTTTCTTTTAGTACTGGAAAGATTTCTGAGAAAGAATAGACTTTGTGTCACCACGACTTACTATCCTTCCATTTTTTTAGGATTTTCACTGCAAAGAAGCAGCATTTTCCTGCCAAGTCTTCCCCCCTCACTTCTGTCCTTTTGAGGTTAAATCTCTATGTTACATATCTATAGCATCTCTATGAGCATATCTATAGTTCTCAGGGGTAATTAAGTGGAGTTGTCTGCCAGTGTCCATAAAGGAATTTGGACATCTGGCCCAGAGGCCACGTACTGTGGCTGACTGGGCCTGCCGAGGAGGTGTGTGTGTGTGGCTGTAAATCATCCCCAGGGACGGTTGAACATAAAGGTAGGAGGATAGTATATATTTTCTGTGGAAGTCCAGTGACTCCACATAGAATTACTAGACCTTTAGATGCATGCTGTGTCGACTGTATTTATTAATCCAAGCCTGCCAATATTGAAGATGGCTGCAGGCCTGCCTCTGCTCTGCCCCTGTTCTGGTGGGTGTGGCCACTTGCCCAGTTGCTCCTTGCCACTTCACTCTACCAGGGTCTACACTGTTGCAGGAAGCATGTGAATCCTCCTGGTGCAAAATTACACTTTGTTTCACCTTTGAATCTAATGTTATAGTTTCTTAGAGGTGAATGCAAGCTATGTTGCAGGTTTTCTGATATTTGGAAGACACTGAGTGAAACACCTTTTCTGTTTTTATATATAGAACTTATGGCATTCAGATAAGAGCCCAGTAGAGACAGCAGAAAATCCTCAAAATAGGGAGGAACATGTTAAGTAATTCGCCTCCAGTCTCAGAGAAGTAGAACACAGAATTATGATTAAGCTCACGTTTCTGAATTCAAACCTTTTGCTCCATGTGGAGTATCAGGCTGCTACTTGGTTTCATTTTATCAGCACTCAGTTAATGTCTCCTGAATTATCCACTAATTGTTTTATTGTGATTATTTCTCTCATCTCTTAAGACTGTAATTGTAAGGGCAAATTCAAATATTACATGGCATTCTATCTCCTAAGGCACCTACAATATTGTCCAGAAAATAATAGCTACTTAGACTAAATTATTAGACTGCAGAAAATTGACCTTTAGGGCATGCTATATCAATAACAACAAAAATATTTCACACTCAGTAGAACACTGTTGTAAGTCCCTACAACACTACCTACTCTTGATGAGACTATAGGTAAATTGCTTCCTCCAAGACTTTTGTTCATTTCTGAAGTGGATGTAGCAAATAATTTTAGTGGTGTGGTATGATAATTAAATTATATAATGTTAGGAAAGTACTGAGAACATAACATGCTTCTAATATTACATATCCTGGCTATCCTCATGATCATTTTCTAATCATATTTCAGAAATCACAGAGTAAGTAATATTTTCCTATTTCACTAAGGAGTCCGTTTATTAATAGAGTCAAGAATTCACTTTTGGTCCGGTATCATGTACATTGCAATTAGTTACTCCTATGGACTCCATGACCATTTTCATGACGATTGTAATTGCCACTTATCTGTTTTTTAATAATGTTGGTAACAAAATCTCAGTGATACATTCCCTGGAGGCCTCTGGCTCACGAAGTGCGCAAACATAAACCTTGCTTGGAATGGGAACGTGGACTCAGGTGGACTGAGCGGGCACGAGCGGGAGAACCATCACCACGGGGTCTGCTCCGCCCACTCACTTTTATAGAGGACACACTGGCTTCCGCTCACATCATCTCGGGTTTTGGTCATGTATTTTGCATTTTTGGTAAGCTCACTTCCACACTACAGAGCACAAAGTGATGCTCCTCTCTTGTCTAGGAACTAGTCCTGTTTTCCCTTCTCTGAGGGAAAAATTATAAACCTCTTAATATTATAAATGGGACCCACAGTGATCCATTTTACCACCTCGTCATAACTCTAGAAATGATTTCTTAGCATGTCAAAATCCTAAAAATTGCCTTGTATTTCTACGGTCATACACGCCTGTGTTACTTGAGTGTTCCTCTGGGACAGAAGCCTGCCTGATCGCTTCTCGGCCTTTTGGCTAGGATCAAATGTAGAAGCCTGCCCGGTGCTCACTGCGTATAGCTGTGCTGAACGCCTGAGCTGAAAGCCACAGCAAGCTCTCTTCCTGGAGATATCTTCCCAACAAGCCTACCTGTCTTCCCCGGAAGGAGAACGGCCACAGAGGGGCCACCTGCCAGCTGAGCAAAGCTATTGAAAGGACTGACTGTAGTTCAACATCTATCTTTCAGCTCCAGCTAGAGATGGTTTATTGTTCAAAATAAAAGACTTGGATGTTCAGCTGACAGAGAAGGTAGAGGCCTCTTTGTGGGCAGTAATAAAATGTGTCCTGTTGCAGGTGTTGATGTGACATATTAATCACCTCTGCCAGGGAACTTGGGCACCCTGGTGAGGTGGGCTATAAATATGATAGTGATCACCCCAGACTGTAGGATGCCTGGGAAGATAAAACAGGTGTAGAGAAAGGATTCCCTTAAGGTTGTGTTCAGTTGCTTTCCACCTGCCTCCCCTCCCCCAACTGGAATCAAAATGACTCCAACTAAGTCCTTCTCTGTTCCATCTCTAAAGAAAAAAAAAAATCCTAGCTATCCCAGGGATAAAGTGGATCCTTAATCCTTTTTATCATTTGTATGCTAGATAGTCTGCAGCTTCCTCTAGCAGGAATCCATCCATGACGTGAAAGAAAGGTCACCTGTCATCAACCACTTGTGAAGAAACATCCAGGGTGGGCCCGCTGCAGAAGCGGAATTTTGTGCTGTGATGGTATTTTCAGTGCAGAGGCCCTTTCCAGTAATCAAGTTGACAGCCTTTCCTGGACTCATGCCGATTAGAAAATCATTCGGTTTCTGAAGATGAAGCAAATGCCAGTGTTTATGATGGTAAAGGCCCTGTTATCTTGTGACAGGTTGTTTTCTGTTTACTCATGTTTGCAAATCTCTGAATTTTGACCAGCACAATACATTGTGTAATAGTCTTACAATACTATATTTCATTACTTTTCACCCAACACAGATTTATCAAACACCCGACTTATGTTAGTCATTGTTCTACAAGGTGTGGAGGCAGAGCTGAAGACAGATGTGATCTCTCGGCCTATCATTATTTTTTGTTGTTGTTGTTTGTTTGGTTTTTGTTTTTGAGACAGGGTCTCGCTTTGTAGTTAGGACTGGTTCTGAGCTCACTATGTAGCCCAGGCAAGCCTTGAACTCAGCAATCCTCCTGCCTCTGCCTCCCGAGTGCTGGGATTACAGGCATGAGCCACCATGCCCGGCACTGTGGTATGTGGTATTGATGGCTGGTGCGCGTGAGTCTCCATGCCCAGCACGTATGTGGTCACCGGGATCTAACTCAGGGCCTTGCGCTTGCAAGGCAGGTGCCAGAACCACTGAGCTAACCCTCCGGCCTGGCATATCATTTTTTTAAGTGATTTTTTTGTACATTTCATGTACACATCATAATCACACTCGCTGTGTATTTGTACCAATATATAACATGACTTAATTCTCATTTTTCCCATTTCTCTGCCCTTGCTACAACCCTGTCCCCATATACATAACCTTTGCTTTTTTTTATTAACCATCAAATTTTTTCTTTCCCTTCTTTACTTACTCGTACTCCCCTTTTCCCTTTGGATATTTTCTATTTCACAAAATCTATCATACATTTTAGAAATCAGCTTATGTTTTGAAAAGATGACTTCCAAACAAGTGAAGCAGGAAAAGTAGTTGTGAAGACTATTCAGGAGAATAAAACCAAGAGGAAATGGGTGGTTACAGGAGAATGTTGTCAGGAAAAAGTACCGGCTGATAATAGATGGGGATTTTTCCAGGCAGCGCCAATAATCACACAAGATTTTATTGTGGGAATTTTTGGCATTTTTTTGAGTAGTAGGCAGAAGCTGAGCTTGACCGATTTATTTTTTTAAAAAAATATTAAATGGCAAGAAAGGCAAAACTGATTAAAGAAATGGGGAAAAGAATGAAGAAACTAGATGGTAGCATATCTTCAAGGGTATTTCATAAAGAAGAAAGAAATTTTATGTCTTGGGAACCAATAACAGTTTGTATTTTCTTGTTCTTACTGTTTGACATAGAAATTAATAAATGCTGAGGGCTCAGATTTTATAGATGGCACCTGTGAATAAAAGGATACAAACACCTGCCTTTCTGCCTCAACAGGGAAATCTGGATGAGTTGGAAAGCTGTGTGGAATGCCTTGTCTTAACTGTTAGCATTTTGTCACACTCTGAAGTGCTTTAAAGTATAGATGTCTACAGCCAAGGGAAATATTATTCACAAGGTTTCAATTGCTCTAGATCCTTGTTTTTCAATATTCGGAAAGAAACATAACAACTCCTGATGAACATTAGTAATTGGCATAACTTCCTTTTCTGATCTCATAAATATGCTTCTTCAAGAAGAACCAAAATGTTTTGGTAAGCTAGAATACATCTTCAGGGCTGTGATGTAGCTCAGGGTGCTGCACCTGCCTGGCAAGCTCAGGGTCCTGCATTTGATCTCTACTTAAAAAAAAATAATAAGAACAAAAGAACATGTTTCAGATTATCGTCTCAGGAAAACATATCTTCAAAAATAAGTGATAAAGGCCGGGAATTTAGCTTACTGGATCTCAGCCCTACTTCATAAGTGCAAGGTCCTAAGTTCAGTTCCTGGTTCCAACAGAAAAAAAAAAAAAAAGAAAAAAAGAAAAACAGATTTATGATATTTTCTGACCTTATGTTGGAGAGATTTTACTCAGGGCAATTTTAGGGGATTAGCTATTTTCTTCTGAACCTAGTCTATCTTATTCCTCCAGGATTTATGCAGGGAGCATAACCAGTATATCAAGGCAGTTTTTTTTTCATTTTTATTTTATTTTATTTTTTTTGAGACAGGGTCTCATTTGTAGTTCAGGCTGGCCCTGAGCGCACTCTGTAGCCCAGGAAAGCCTCGAACTCAGCAATTCTCCTGTCTCTGCCTCCTGAGTGCTGGGATTACAGGCGTGAGCCACCATGCCCAGCACTCAAGGCAGTTTTTTAAAAAGATGGTCTGAAAATATAGTTAGGCTTTTTAAAGTGGGGAATAATTTAGGAAATTTTCTGTATTCAAGATTTTATGACCACTAAAAAGTGTTCTTACATTTAAGTGGCAAACGACAGCAAAGAAAGACAGGCTGGATCTGTGTGTCTCTCTTCAGAAGCCTGAAGTTAAATAGATCAAATAATTCTGACTGAAGGCGATGTAAAAGAGCCTGGATAATGTGAGATAGATTATAGAATCTGATCACAGGCTTTGTGTAGAAATTTGATGGCACAGGTACGATGTGAACTGCACAAAGCAATCTATCCAAGGAGGGAGGGAATGTAGAAATTTCACCCAGAAGAGTTTCAAAATATTGGTATTTCAGTTGATTTTAAGTGAAAAATAAATGGGAGAAAGCAAAATATAGGATATCATGGACTTTGTTGAAATAAAACATGTACTGTCATTTAAGAAAAAAATTTCAAGGATTTTAGAGAACTGTAGGTTGTTGGACTGATTCTATTCTCTGCAACATTTATTATTTCTATACTTGATTGGTAAGGCAGTAAACATTTGTGAATATTTCTGGTCTCTGGTAAATTTTGATTGAAAAGGAAAGAAAAGACACTTTTATATTTATTACGTCTCTTTTTCTTGGTCCTTCTGACCTTTCCAAAATAGAACTGTCAATTCAATTAAATTTTTTATTGAATACTTTCTGGCACAAGAAGCTCTACTTAAAGAAACATGACAAAATAAATAAGACAAGGTCTCTGGCCTCAAATTTTTCAATCTAGAGAAAAGAAAATCCTTCTTTTGCCCATTGGTTGTCATTACATGGAATTCCTTTACATTTAACATGACATTGGCTGAATTTAGCATCTCTTTTTTCTATGATCCTCACCTTGGTTAATGTGCTGAGCCTCTTTGTTTCTCAAGCCTGAAATATGATTCTTGGAGCTTATCTTTTGATTCATGTCCATCAAATAACCAAGTCCTTCAGTGTGTTTTAAAGGCAAGTTTTTATTCTCCCATTAAAAGTTATCATTCATGTTATTAAATTAGTTTAATTGGTTCCTAAATAATTCTTGGGCATCTATTTATCATTATAAAGTTCTCAACTATCTTTTCTTAAAACAACTTTTATATTGTTTATATTATTATTTTTATTGATATTTGAGTATGGTGAACATTTAAATAAGAACATAAGTACTAATTTATAATATTTTATTAATCATACTTGTGTATTTTTCTCAGAATTTCATGCATACCCCTCCATTTTTTCTCATAATAACCCTGTTATGTAAGCATTATAAGTAGTTGTAATTTATGTTTATAAGGTTTAGGGTGTTGTAGGGAGGGTAGGGGAATGGGAGAAATGAGAATTAAATCATGTCATGTACTGGTACAAATTCTCAGTGTTGAATGTGATCATGATGTGTATATAAAATGTACCTATTTCACAATAAGAAAAGAAGTAGTGGCATTTTAAATTTCAACAAGCTACCTGACCATATCCTCTTTAGGTTAAAATATACTCTAGTTTATGAAATGTATATTTTTAAAGTAAAATATTTGACTCTTCTAGGCTACTTACAATTGATTGATTAATTAATTGAAAGTGAACCAAAGTGCAAAGCAAAACACCCTTTGCTTAATAATGGGTTGCCTTGGCAGTTATTTTTTTTTTTACTTGAAAACATGCTATACAATGTTTTATTGAGCTTTCTGTCACATGGTAGTTTTTGTTCAATCAGTGAACCTTGAAGAATAGTTCTAGAGTGTGTGTGTGTGTGTGTGTGTGTGTGTGTGTGTGTGTGTGTGTGGACTAGGAACCATGAGGACTCAAAGAGTGAAATTCACATAGAAAGAAGAGGTGAAATGTTATAGGGGCCCATAGAGACACAGAGACCTGAAGTCAGTGTTAAAAAGAAGTGCTTAAGAGATTGTCTAAACCTTTAACTCAGAATAGTGAGGAGAACAGTAATGCTGTAGATAGGCCGTGGCTGACTAAAGCTTTATACAGTTAGGTCTAGCAATGAAACTGTCTCATTTGTTAATTTTTAAAGATCATTCTTCTCATTAAGCACTGAATTCAAGGTTCTTCTAGTTCCATAATACTTATTTCATTTCCAGACCTTGTTCTACCATCAGGTGCTATGGAAAGAATGTTTTCATAAAAGTAATTTGAACTATCATATGTTTTCTTATGGGACATTTATATTTCAACTCTCATTTTGATTGGGCAATTATATTACTGTGCATATCAATTATCACAAACTCAGTGACTTGAAAACATACTCTCATTAATTCAAAGTTATTCCAGGTTGAAAGTCTGGGCATAGCTTAGTGGGGTCCTCTGCATGGAGAATGGTATGATGTAAGAAAGGTGTTGTCTGGGGCTGGTTTCTCATCTGGAGGTTCACTTCCTTCTCACATGAATGTTGGCAAGATTCAATTTCTAGTGATTGCAAATTTTATGGCAGCTTGTGTTCTCAGAGTCAGCAAATGGAGTCTGCTAGCAGGACTAGATATATGATATGATATGATGTGATATATGATGATATGGTATGATATGTGATCACAGGGGTGAAATACCATCACGTTGCTCATTTTCTGTTGGCTAGATGGAAGTCACAGGTCTTGATCACATTCAAGGGAAGGACATGTATAAGGCTGTAAACACCAGAAGGTAGAGACCAGGGGGCCAATTTAAAATGTGTCCACCACAAGATTAGAAGAACTAGTACTTGTGAATCTTTCACTACTATTTTCAAGGTCTTCTTTTTCAAAGCTTTCAAATGAACATAATGATTTTGGTTAATCAATGTTAATGCAGGGTTAATATAGTTATCAACATGTTGCTATTGTGGTAGTGATAATGTACACACTACTGTGAGATATTTGCTTCTGTGAATCAGATAATAGTGTTGAAGGTGATAAAAATGAAGAAAGCAGAAACAGTATCAATAGTGAAAAAGAAAACACATGCAAAGGGAAATGATCAGTCATAAAAAAACTAGAACACTAAACATTTAATAACATAAACTTAACCATATTTGTTTGTGTTTCAACTGCTCAGACTGGCTTGTGGCATCTCATTCTTTCTGCTAAAATGAATTTTGGAATATATTTCTTTTTTCAGTCCACAGTGTGTCAAATTTCTAAAGGTGTGAGGATGCAGAGAGATTATCTATAAGCTCTAAACTGTGGGTACATTTCTACAATTTTGAGTTTATCCAAAGATCTTGTTTACAATAAAATGCCTCAGTTCATAGAGGAGAAGGCACAAAACTTTTCTCCAAAAGGTAGCTATCTGCTCATTGGGTATCTAATAGCAAATATACTTACGTTCTCTTCTTTATGCATTGGATTGCAGAGTACCTGAAATGAGAGGAAATATATTGGTGGTAGGGAGAATTGTGTGGTCAAGTAGCAAATTTTATGCTTGACTTTCCTTTTTCATTTGATTTGTGCATTTAATCCTTACAAAGATTCTCCTAGTGGTAAATTTCAAAATTTATCATTGTTCTTTGATTTATTAAGATAGCAATATCAGCAAAATCAAGTCGGACATTTTTTGTAAAAGTGTGCACTACTTTGACACTGTTGAGGATTTTCTCTATCAGAAGTCTATTTATTTGTTCAGGAGGAAGATTTGTAAACCTTCAGTTATGAGTTTAACATACTGTTATCGATACAGAGTTTACACATGTGAAATGTTTACCCTTTATACAATGTAAAATGAAGTTTTTAGATCCAATTTTTTTTTTTTTTTTGCTTTTTGGAGACAGGGTCTCGCTTTGTAGTTCAGGCTGGCCCTGAGCTCACTATGGTGCCCAGGCAAGCCACCACGAACTCAGTAATCCTCCTGACTCTGCCTCCCGAGTGCTGGGATTACAGACGTGAGCCACCACGCCTAGCATTATATGTGGTAACCGGGGATCGAACTCAGGTCCTTGTGCTTGCGAGGCAGGCGCCGGAACCACTGAGCTAACCCTCCGGCCCCGATCCAAAATATTTTTGTTTGCTTTGGAAAATCATAAACTCTGGCCCGGTCCTTTTGAAAGTAGATTGAGGAAACTCAGGGGATATTCAAACAATATAGGCATATACAGAGAACAACCTGGGAAAATTCATTTAGTTTAGAATTATCACATTAAGAAACCAGTCACTTGATGGGTGATTTTACACCATAGCGTGAATAACACGTGCCTCGATGAGCAGTCATTTTCTTCGTGTGAAGATAGAGGAATAAATAGGTAATTATGTAAGAATTTTGCTTCACAGTTTTCTGGATATTTTCAGTTCCTCTTTATTAAGAAATTGTGGAAATTGCCAGTTATAACAGGTCCAGTTGAAATTTCCCCAAGTCTAATTCTATTTGTATCATCTTTCATGCTGGTTTGATAACTTAAGAAATTTTTCTGATTTCTACTTTGAGAGCAGCTAGGGTGAGAGGGTTATTGCAGATTAAATTCGGTTTCTATTTCTTGTTTGCAGTTTTGTCGCTATATTCCTTTGCATCTGCCAATTCATTTGCCTAATTTTCTATTTTGCAGAGCTGAGATGCTAGAAATCAAGTTTTCTCTTCTGCGTATGTTTGGGAAAAGGTGACAGGTACTGTGAAGGGTCATTTCTTCACTGTTCAGATAGAAATTCCAAGGTACAGAGCCTGTTCTACATTGTCGGGGGCCCCACTTTTTGTTAAGTGCTGGAGATCAAGGAGCCGCAGAATTAGTGAAACATTACACTTATGTTCCCTTCATCCTTTATTATTCAATTATCAGCTTTTCACTACCTAGTTCATTCCAAAGTGTGTTTGTGATGACATATTTGTTAATTTTTCCAGCAAGAGCCAAATTACATCACTATTTATGAATGCTGAGAAATGAAGCAGCATGAAAATGAAACTGAGCTCTAAATATCAGTACCAGAGTTCATTTCTTCTTTAAATTTAGTCTTTATAGGTACCCGAAGTGTCCATTCCTCCCCCATACAGAAGGCCTTTTCATTTATTTTAATTTTTCTTGGTAATACCTCCCACAATAATTAGAGAACAGATAGCTCTTTAGATGAGTACTTTCATCTTTGTATCTTATTTAGGAATGTCACCTTAGATGACAGCTTTGAAAATAATTCTTTAAAACAGATATTCTAGTGGGGGATGTGTTTTAATAGGTTTCTTGGAACTGTTAATGTTTAAAATTTTAAAGTATCACTTTAATTATTTTCTTTTGTAAGAGAGAGGGCATATGTCTCCATAGTAAGTCAAGTATAAATAATAACAAATTAAAAATCATTACTATACAGAGTTTCTGCTTCACAAATAGTAAAGAAAACAGTTTAATGCCATAATTTTCCTCTTTATGAATAAAGGCTTGACTTCATATGTCATTAAGCTCCTGAAAGAGGAAGGTTGAGTTTTAAAATAATGCAGTAAATATTAATGATAAAAGTTTTAGCAACTTATATTCTTCCAAATTCTCATTCTCTAAAATGATTGTATTCTGTTCAGAACTTGTATAATATGCTTGTATAGTATATAAAATAGACCTTAGGTTAAATGAGACTATAGATATTGCATAGTATAATTAAATATTGACATTAATTAAGCTCTTGCTGTATGAGCCACAATGAACAAAAGACACAAAAGTCTGATTCAGGGTTCTTTGCAAATTAATCTACAGGGGAGATAGAATCCATGGAAAAGTACACCCTGTCCTGAATTTCCCTCTCTAGACATTGAAAGGCCTCATATTTGCATAACACTTTGAGGTATGTAATGTATTTTCATGTATGATATTGGTTAAGATCTCTTAGAACACTGGGAACAGATTTGGTGAAAATACATAGATTGAGTCCTGAGTCCTGCTCTGTCTCTCATTTTGCAGATATTCTTAGCATCTGTATGCCTCTTCTGTATGTTTCCTCACTTGTACAGTAAGAATGATGACAATCTAGGATTGTTTTGAAAGTCAAACGAAGTGAATACAGTACTTTTTATAGAATAAGTGACCTTGGAGTAGTCACCCAGTAAATATGTCATTCTTATTTCTCTCGTTTTCAGTTGAGGTAACTAAGCCTACTGCCTGATATGAGATCCAAGGTCTCTCAAGGGAATAAAGGCCCTGCTCATTTTATTGTACTGCTACAGTCATCATGTATGCTCGGTTATCTGAAAACTCACCTTGAACATTCTCTGTGTATTTTCCTCACACCCTTTATCCTGAGCAATAAAATTGACTTACATTGATTTAATTTCACTCCATTCATGATCTTAAGAGTTGTTGTTCTAGTTCAAAATACACTTCTTTTCTGGAACACTTAGTTCCCAAGTGTCTATGGGAGCTAAATTAAATTGTATGTTTCTCCTACTGACCACTGTTTTGGGAAAAACTATGGCATTTTTAAAGCCCAAATGATGGGAGTATGTAAGATTCTGAAGGCTCAATAGCAAAAACAGCATTTCCAAATACTACAAAAATAATAAAACAAAGATCTTTTTTATATAACTGTTGGGCTTATAATAATAAATGCACTTGTCTGCAGTTGTAGTCATGCATAAACAGCAGAGGATATTATCTATATAAGCTGCAACGCATGTATCATTTGTCTCACTTTCTGCCGTTACAAGTAATAAAAATGAGACTCAAAAAAGTGAGGGTGAAAGAGTGTAAGGTTAGAGCTGTCACTAAATCAAGTCAGAGCCACATCTCTTGTTACTTTCTCATGATGTGATTCACACTGCATATCTCTCTTGAAACAAGTTAGTCGATCCACAAGAATTTCCTTAGTAATCAAATTCTGGGAGGATTATAATTCTGAGAGATATTGACAACCCAAAGTCAACTCATTGATTTGGTACAGATTTACAGTGAACATGATGAGTATACAATTTCCAAATCATCGGTGATGTTAATTCTTTTATTTTAATTATGTGTAAAATATAATTTATTTTCCTATTCATATCTGTAGAGGATCCAAAAATCTTTTCTTAGTCTTTTTATAAATATAGACATAGATTTGGTTTTCTGACTTGAGTCAGAAAGGAGCTTTATTATGGCCCCTTATTGCCTCCTACTGGGACCTCCCAAATGATGGAATTATGTAGTGTAACTTTTACTACAGGGCCAGAGATTTAGCTCAGTGGTTCTAGTGCCTGCCTTGCAAGCACAAGGTCCTGAGTTCAATCCCAGTAACCATATATAATGCTGGGCGTGGTGACTCACACCTACCAACAATCAACCAGCAATCAGCACCACATACCACAGACCAGGTGTGGTGGCTCACGCCTGTCATCCCAGCACTCGGGAGGCAGAGACAGGAAGATTTCTGAGTTCGAGGCTTGCCTGGACTACATAGTGAGCTCAGGGCCAGCCTGAACTACAAAGCGAGACCCTGTTTCCAAAAAAAAAAGTTACACTATAACTTAAAGTTGTAGTGTACATAGGTATCACACTACAATCTGCCTACAGAGTCAAACACTCTGTCTTGCTTCATGTTTCCAAAGAACAAGTGAAGGTCAATGGCTGAGTTAGTTTAAAAAGATATTTAGTGCAATTTTAGCAAGCTGAAGACACCTTAAATTCAAATACAAATATTTCTTCACTCTAGATTTTTCTTAAACATTTGCCTCTTTTGGTAGAATATTTACCTTCTGCATTTCTCTGGTAAATTGCTAAGATGTGATAAATGAGGAAATCAGTTTGAGACTGCACTATAAAGAAAAAACAGAATAGAAACATGAGCTGATATGAAAGACTTCCTTTAGAATTTATTCTTTAATTACTTCTAAGCAAGTTCTTATTGAAGAGGGTTAGTTGATAAGGACAGTAGTCCTTTCATTAGGTAATTCAATACCGTAATTGTCATATAACTTCTCTTTTGTGAGATTTAGAGTGTTGATTTATGAAATGTAGTTTGTCATAAAACTTATTTCACTGGGTGTTTAAGAGAAAAACCTCAGGCAAAAAAAAAATCTTATGTTCTTGAACACATTTTGCACCTTTTAAAACACATTTGGTGTATATTCTATTAAAGGTGGAATATCATGATTTTAGAATTTAATGGCATTTATATCTACTTTCATTTCCAACTCTCAAATTTTGTAGCATATGCCATAAATACTTAATACTCCTTAAAGAGTCAGTTCATTTATTTTGAGGCAGTAAAACTTGTTTCTCTTCTTCCACCTTCTGTAGCATGTTAATTATGACAGTGACTATTATTCACCTTTGCATTTTTCTGTAAGTGCCTAGCTCAGTGCCTGGCATTCACAGCATGAAAATAATTACATTGTTTTCCAACCAGGAAAGTTGGCTTCTCTGTAGCTATAATTCTATACCACATTATAAAAAGAGGTTTTGAAAAACTTCACTTCTAAGAAAATGTCAAGAAAGCTTGATCTCATCTGGAACCACTAATTTTCACTATTTTTCAAAAAACGAATAGAAGCAAGAAATATCTCTAAGCAGGAATAAAACGAGCTCCATCTTGCCACCCACTGCCCATCCTTACTCCTGAAAGCCTAAGGTGGAGTCAGTATCTTTATTTTCCCTGTGTTTTGAAATGAATCTTAGTTGGATTTATGAAGCCAGGCAATTCATTTCTGTAAACCTATTTACCCAGATCTACCAGGTAGAGTAACAATAGTAGCCATTTACCTGTGTCCTTGTGGACACCATTGAGATAATTTTCACAGAGTACTTTGATGCTACTGAGAGAGATGTAACCCAAATACATGCTGTTACGTTCACTCCTTAAACCTCAGTGCACACTGAAAAGTTAATATTTACTTTGTGTTGCAGCCTGTGGGATGGTACTATAAACTGTCAGAGCACTTTTCAGTACCGTGCTATCATCACCCCATGCTTTTTTATTGAAGAAAGAGGAAAACATCTAAGTTCATTGAAACAATGGCCTCTTCCTTAATAATGTACAATAATCTAAGATACTTTCTCTGAGAGCATAATAGGGAAACACACGGAAATCTTAGGAGATGAGTTCATTCCGAGCAGAATTTTCCAAGGGTTGTTCCCCGACAATGGCACTGTCCCCTCAGAGCTCCGGTGTCCCCTGCTGTCCTGTTGATACAGAAAACCTGACCACTATACTTTGGAATAGAAGGCAAAGCTTCACACGCATTTTGTTAGCATAGATAAAACAGGAAATACAGGCAGTGCAGCTGTCGCCATTCCTGTTGGGGCCTGTTAGTATAATTTTGATACTGATATTTAGAAGCATCAGGGCCTCCAAGTTTACTATTAATACACCTCATTATGATCCCCTCCTTAACTCTTCTATAATAACAAAAAGTCTAGTCATTTTGTGCTCAAACATCTGTGTATCCAAAGATACCTACTCCCCTACGTCATGCCACTTCTTTACTTCCTTGTCACCAAGACACATTAACACTGGCAGCTTCAAAGAAGAGAAGTGTATTTGGATTCGCACTTACAGAGGTCTCTGTCGATGCATGGCTGGCGTGACTACGAAGGAGAAAGGACACTGTGGAAGAACCTGGAGAGGGAAACTCCTATGTTCCTCTGAGTCACATGCCCTGCAGTCTACCTCTAACCGGCCCCCTTTCTAAAAACACATTCAGCTACTGATCATATTAGCGAGTAAGTATTAGTACCGGCCGAGGTAGGCGAAGAACTATAAACGAACGTAAACTGATGAGTCAGTATCACTGAGAAGTGTTGAAGAAACTGAAACCAAGGGAAAAATCCAGTGAAGGGTAAAAACAAAGATTGCGCATCACGACCGTGTCATGTTTCATCGTAAGATACAATAGATACTTTTAGTGCAATCTTAGAAACTCTATAATTATGCTGTAAACTATTCATGTTTAGAGAAACACGTAATTATCCATCAATAAAAGCAAATTAACTACTCTTACAGTGCTCCATATGACTTTTAGAAATATATTGCACAAAATTAGTGATGTTAGATAACTATATATTTTCTATTTTTGTTTATAAGGACCAAAATAATGTTTATGGATAAATATCCTAAATATGAAAATGTTCTTAAAAATTAATACTGTTTGCCCAAGGTCAAGATGGGGCCTGGGCACGGGAGTGTCAGATGTATTGAATGTTGTATGACATAGAAATTTCTATAGAAACTTCAGTATTTTGAATTTTAAGCAAGGCAGTGGTCTGACTAAAGCTCATTCTGTGATACATCATACATACACAGTCTTTTGTATTTATCAATATTGCATAGTACAACTTTTACATAAAACATTTCATTATAGACTAGAAGGTAAATGAATCCCTAGAAAAAACAAAGTAATAATATTTTCAAATTTTCTCAGTTATTGATTTAATTTTACAGTGTGGCCTGTCTGCTAAAATAACAGAGGCTGCCATTTTCATAAGAATACTCTCTGTTGGGGCCCGGAGGGTTAGCTCAGTGGTTCCGGCGCCTGCCTCGCAAGCGCAAGGTCCTGAGTTTGATCCCCGGTAACCACATATAATGCTGGGCATGGAGACACCCCCACCAACAATCAACACCGCATACCACAATGCCGGACGTGGTGGCTCACGCCTGTAATCCTAGCACTTGAGAAGCAGAGACAGGAGGATTGCTGAGTTCGCGGCGGCTTGCCTGGGCACCATAGTGAGCTCAGGGCCAGCCTGAACTACAAAGCGAGACCCTGTCTCCAAAAGCAAAAAAAAAAAAAAAAAAAAAAAAAAAAAAAAAAAAAAAAAAAAAAAAAAAAAAAAAAAAAAAAAAAAAAAAAAAAAAAAA
>PVIC010040611.1:0-16619 GCA_004025085.1 Thryonomys swinderianus
GATTGCTGTGTTTTGTTGAGGATTTTTGTATCTGTGGTCATTTTGTCTGAGTTTAGTATGAAGGTGATACAGGCTCATAGAACAATTGTGGAAAACTTCTCTTCAGTTTTTTGGGATAAATTGAGAGGAATTAGTAACAGTTCTCCTTTAAATATTTAGTAGACTTTCAGTAGTGAAGCTGTTTGGTTTGGATATAGTTAAGGGTCCCCTAAAGGTCATTGTGCTTGAAAGCTTGTTCTGCAGGACGGTGGTATGAGGAAGTAGTAGGACCTATGGGAGATGAACTAGTGGGAGGTCCTTGGGTTACTGGGAATGTGGCGTATTTTCCACATGACTCTTGATAATTTACGTGTGACCTCTTTGATGGTTGGTGTGAGACGGTAGAAAAATGAACAGTTAAACCCCTCCCATCCTCTAAGCCCCTGGTTCAAAACGTAATCAGTCACTCGCCAGCTCCCATTCACGCTCCTGGAATTACTAACTGTACCACAAGGTGCAGCAGCTCCCATTCATGCTCCTGGAATTACTAACTGTACCACAAGGTGCAGCAGCTCCCATTCATGCTCCTGGAATTACTAACTGTACCACAAGGTGCAGCAGCCCAGGGCCCTTTCGCCACAGAGCCTGCATAAGCCATTTGGGACTTTGACCATCCAAAATATAGACTAAATCAACTTCTTTTTCTTCATAAGGAGCCTATGTCAGGCATTTCATTGTAGTGACACAATACTGACAGATCTGGGAACCACTGAGTTCTTGGCTTTTCCCTGACGGGGAATTTTCAATTACTTATGCAACTTTGTTATTCAGATTTTTTATTTTTCATGGTGTATATGTAAAGCATTTGTTCTCGGTTATCAAGTTTATTGACAGAGTTGTTTATAATAGTTTCTAATAATCTGTTGTATTTTTGTCGTGTCAGTTGTAATGTTCTCTTGTTTGTCTCTGATTATATTTGAATATTCTTTTTCTTTCTTAGTCTAGGTAAGAGTTTGTTGGCTTTGTTTATGTTTTCAAAAAACTACATTTCGTTGTTCATTGAGGGAGTCATTTTCACTTGTTTCTGCTCCAATTTTGGTTTTGGTTTGTTCTATTTTCCAATTCCTTAGGGTCGATTCATAATACTCCTTTGATATCTTTCTGCTTTTTTGATGTAGGCATTGATTGCTGTTAACTTCTCTCTTAATACTGCATATCACATAGCTTTTGGTATGTGTGTTTCCAGTATATTTGTTTCAAGAAATTCTGCAATTTATTTCTTAAATTCTTCACTAATCCATGGCCACTGAGGAGTATGTTGCCTAATTTTCAGCTACTTGTATGATTATGAAAGTTTTTCTTGTTAGTTGATTTCTAACATATTGCATTGGGGTTAGAAAAGATACTTGATACACTTTCAGTTTTTAAAAACTTGTTGAGACTTGTTTTGTGGTCTAGCAGCTGCTCTGTCCTGGAAAACGCCTATGTGCTGATGAGCAATGAAAGTGCACTCTGCGGCTGTTGGAGAGAATGTTGTGCCTTTGTTCCTGTGGTCTAGGGTGCAGTTTAACTCTGCTGTTTCTGAGTCGATTTTATGCCTGGATGATCTGTCCACCTCATGACAGCATAGTGTTAACAAAAGCAAATTCCTATTATGGAATTGGAGTCCATTTCTCTATGACTATTAACATTTGCAATACATACTTTTGTGTACTGATATAGAGCATGTCTTTTCTGTCCATTACTTTTGATTTAAAATTGATTTTATGTATGGCTATTCCTCCTCTTTAGCGTCCATGGGCTCAGAATATCCTTTGGTAACCCTTTACTTTCAATCTATGCAGGTCTATAGGGGTGAAAGGAATCCTTATTAAAAAAAAGAAAGAAAGAAATGAGTCCTTATAAGCAGTGCATAGTAAGTACTTTTTATCCATTCAGTTACTCTGTATTTTAATTGAAGATTTTAATTTATTTACACTTAAGGTAATGATTAATAGTATCTTACTATTGTCATTTCATTACTTGTTTGCTAGCTATTTAATTTTTTTATTTTTTTGAAACAGAGTCTCATTTTGTAGTTCAGGCTGGCCCTGAGCTCACTATGTAGCTCAGGCTAACCTCCAACTCAGCAATCTTCCTGCCTCTGCCTCCCAAGGGCTGGGATTACAGAGTGAGCCACCACGCCCAGCATTGGGGTTATGCAGTACTGATTGCTCATGGTATTGTTATATGTGGTTACTGGGGATTGAACCAGGACCTTGTGCTTACTAGGCAGGTGCCAGAGCCACTGAGCTAAATCTCCGGCCCATTTGCTAGCTTTTTTGTAGTTGTTTCTCCCTCTCTTATAGCCATCCTTTGTAATGAAGTAATTTTCCCTCTTTGTATTTTTTTTCTTTCTCACTCTGCAGTGATTTATTAAGGCAAATAGTGGGGAAGGAGGGCCCTGTCTGTCCCAGAACTATGGAGACCAGAACCACAACCCCCAGGCCCCACAGGCTAATCCCAAAACCCAAGCAGAGCTGCTTAAGCATTAGTTTAGGCCATGCAGGGCCTGGGATGCCTTCCTCACACAGCTCTCATTGTCCATTTTGATTCCTTATTCTTTACTTTTGCTGAGTATCATAGATTTTGTGGTCACTGTGAGGCTTCCTTACACAAATCATCTTTTTATTATAACAAACTTAAAAGACATAACAGAGCCAGAGATTTAGCTCAGTGGTCCTGGCGCCTGCCTCGCAAGAGCAAGGTCCTGAGTTTGATCCCGGTAGCCACATACAATGCTGGATGTGTTTGTTGACTCACGCCCACCAGCAATCAGTACCACATACCACAGTGCTGGGCATGATGGCTCACGCCTGTAAACCCAGTACTCGGGAGGCAGAGGCAGGATTGCTGAGTTCCAGGCTTGCCTGGGCTACATAGTGAGTTGAGGGCCAGCCTGAACTCCAAAGCTAGACCCTGTCTCAAAAAAAAAAGACATAACAAATTAATGTTGACTATAGAGATAAAAGAAATAAAAGAAATGTTTAACAATACTAATTTTTAAAATTCTAAACTGACCATGATGATAAATGCTCATAATCTCAGCTTTCTGGGAGGCTGAGGCAGGAAGAGTGTAAATTAAAGCTCAGCCTAGGCAATTTAGTGATTTAACAACACCTCATTTTTAAATTCCAATTTTAAAAGTTTTAAAGAGATGGGAATGTAGCTTAGTGCAAAAGCTGTAAGTTCAATTCATAGTAATGCAAAACAATTTAAATAAAATAAAACAAAACCTCTATATTTGTGCTCCACTGTCCCCACATTTTGAAGGTTTGATGTGCTATTTTATATCATTTTATATTGCATACTCTCTCTTTTTCTTTTCTTTCTTTTTTTTTTTGTACTGAGGATCAAACTTGCAACTTTGCACTTGCAAGGCAGGCACAGAATCACTGAGCTAAATCCCTGCCGCAAAATATTGCATACTCTTAACATACTAATGTAATTATTACTAATATTTTTTGGATTTTTAGTCTTAATATTAAATATAAAATGTTTTTCTCACCATGTTTATAATATTATCTGTATAGGGGCCAGAGATATAGCTCAATGGTTCTGGCACCTGCCTAGCAAGTGCAAGGTCCTGAGTTTGATCCCTGGTAACCACATACAACAATACCAGGCATGGTAACTTACGCCCAACAGCAATCAATTCCACATACCACAATGCTGGGCATAGTGGCTCACACCTGTAATCCCAGCACTTGGGAGGCAGAGGCAGGAGGATTGCTGAGTTTGAGGCTTGCCTGGGCTACATAATGAGCTCAGGGCCAGCCTGAACTACAAAGCAAGACCCTGTCCCCCCCCCCCCCCCAAAAAAAAATTGTGTAACTACTCTTTCTAGTGACCTATACCTTCTGACATTTTCTTCATATTCATTAGTGTCTCCGTTTAAAGCATTTCTTCTAGGACATGTCAGTCTGGTGGTGATAAATTCTCTTAGCTCTTTTGTCTAGGGACATCTTCACTTCTTTATTTTCATAGAATAGCTTTGGTGGCTAGAGTATTCTTGGTTAGCAGTTTGTTTCTTTTAGCACTGTGGACACCTCATCTATTCTCTCTTGACCTAAAGGTTTGTGCTAAGTCTCTCAGAATTGAAAAACCCTTATTGCATTGTCTCTTTTCTTTTGCTGATTTCAAAATCTTCTCTTTGTTTTAAATGTTTGATATCTTAATTATAATATGTTTTGAGTAGACTTGGTTGATCTGAATCTGACCAGTTACCTTTGACTTTACTGTATCTACAAACTTGTACCCTTCTCCATGTTTGGAATGCTTTTGATATTATCTCTTTCAGTAAACTTTCTATTCTTTTGGTGTTGTCACTTTTAAACTCCAGTGATCCTTATAGTTCTCCTTTAATCTTGTCTAAAGCTTCTTTAAGATTTCTTCATTCTTTTTTCTTTCTTTCTCCCCCACCTGTGTTATTTTCAAATAGCTTATTATCTTTTAGCCCATTCGTATCCTTCTCTTACATAATCTGCTGTTGATGCTTTATAGTGTGACTTTCATTTAATTTACTATATTTCTCAGTATTTTTTAAAAGTTACTTCTCTCTGAGCCAGGCATGGTAGTGAACACCTGTAATCCCAGCACTCAGGAGACTGAGGCAGGAGGATTACCAGGAGTTTGAAGCCAGCCTGAACTATATAGTGAGTTCAAGGCCAACCTAAACTGCCTAGTGAGACCCTGACTCAAAAAAATGTTTCTCCTCTCTGCTAAGTGTCTCTAATAGGGTATTGAATTATTTCTCTGTATTTTCTTGAATTTCATTGTTTCCCTAAAACAGATATTTTTAATTCTCTATTACTTCATAGATACTAATTCCTTCCTAGTCAGTTACTAGCACCCTCATTTGACCCTCACGTGAGGTCATGGTCCCTTAAAGTTCTTGATGCTTATTGGCATATGACGACCTCTGCACAATGGACACCTCAAAATTTATTTCACTCTGTTATCTGGTTTTGTTTGCTCCTGCCCTAAGAATTTTAAACTGACCACTAGGTGGCCCTCTAAGCCTAGGTTTCCCTTGAGTCTACTATTGATGTCTTTGTTGTCACTATTGTAGCATTAGAGAGTGTCCCAAGCCCATGATTGCCTCAAATCTTCAGTTGATATGTTGTTCAGCATAGACTATAGAGGGGTCTGAAAAGATTATTCCATTTGACAAGCCTCCACCTGGGCCAGGACAGGGTGTGCACTCAGCCAAGATCACTGGTTGTCGTCAGGTACCACAGGATGCTCCCCAGCACTGTGTTTACCGTGGAAAGTCAGGAAGGAAGCTCCAAAACAACAACCCTTGCCTACTTCTCTTCCTTCCCCATTGGACAGTGACTCTCCATAACTACACTGTTATGGGCTATAGGGTGGGCAGTCCTGTGGCCACCAGTGCTATAATATTGGGTCATACCCAGAGCCCACAGCACACCAAGACCAGCCATACAGAGACAGACATACAAAGCCCAAATTGCTTTACCCTGCCTGCTGTTTTGGTATATCTTGTGACCCAGATCCACTGCAGCCAGCTGAGGGTAGTGCTGGCCAGAATACAAAGCACATCTCATTGAGGCCTTAGGTATCCAGTTAGCCCTGGAGTGGGTCTAGAGGCTCCATCTGAAGACACTGGCCTGTGGGCACTAGGATCTTCTCACACTGAATTTTACCAGCCAAGCACTGAATTCTAACACTGTGCACTGCTCACTTGCCCGTCACATTCTCTTACTGTCCCTCTGCTCTGTGTGTTCAAGTTTCATGGAGGGTGGTGAAGCTGTCTCTTGGTCACCAGGATTTGTCAAGCTTGAGATTCTGTCTGTGCACACTATCCTTGGGGTATGGGCTGTATGGCTCTGTCTAGTATTGGGCTTCACTGTGGCAGACTTGAAAGTCTTTTTTTTTGCTTTTGAGATAGGGTCTCACTTTGTAGTTCAGGTTGGCCCTGAGCTCACTATGGTGCCCAGGCAAGCCGCCATGAACTCAGCAATCCTCCTGTCTCTGCCTTCTAAGTGCTGGGATTACAGGCATGAGCCACCACGTCTGGCATTGTGGTATGCGGTGTTGATTGTTGGTGGGCCTGTCTCCATGCCCAGCATTATATGTGGTTACTGGGGATCGAACTCAGGACCTTGTGCTTGCGAGGCAGGCACCGGAACCACTGAGCTAACCCTCCGGCCCCAAAGTCTTTTACTGTTCTTTAGCTAAAACTAAGCTCTGTGATGCCTTACCTATTTCCTTACATCTTGTGAAGGTAGTTTCATTAAACTGATGTTTCTGTAGGAAGGCAATCACTAGGGAGTGTTTCCCTGCGTTTTTGCTCTGCCTGTCTACTTAGATTTGAAAAAATTCCTTCAGTAATATTTTGTAGTTTTCACACACTTTGTTAAATTTATTTTTAAGTAGTTACGGTTTCTTATGTCATTGTAAAACTTTTGCTTTCATTTCAAATTGTTCACAGATAGTACATAAAAGTGTTTTTATATTTCTGCAACGTAGCTGCAGGTCATTTTTAACTCTAGTTTTTAGATCAAAGGGAGCACCTCCAACATGCTAAGCCTATATTCTTCTAGCCCCGAGCTATGTCTCCCATCAATTTGTTTTATTCTTGCTTTCCTTTGTTGACTAGCTTCCTAAAGACCATTCTGTGTCTCACAGAGAAGGACCGATCAATGTGAATCAGAGATTGTGCTCAAGTAAACGGCAACCTGTGAGGTTTCCTTGCTTTATTGTGGATTTGTGTTTGGTCTGGGGAGTGTACTCCAAATTAGCATACTTTCGAGTCTAACTTGGGTGGTTTTCCCTGGGCCTCCTCAGGTGTTTCTCCAATTTTTTAAAATAACCTGAGGATCTAGACTCTTAAGACTAGTAAGATCTAATCTCTCAAGATCGAGTTCTTTGTATGTATGGCTTGCTTTTCTATGGAACCGTAGATGGGATTGCCATTATGAATCTCCACTGTACCTCGCCCATAGCCAATGCACTGAAAATAATAGGGTTCTCTCCAGTCACTAGAAGCTCAGACAGGAATAATGAAACTCATGGAAACTGACCATTTCGATATCAAGAAACAGAAAGGGCTTCTGCTTGATTCCTGCTCAAACAGGTCTCAAAAACAAGGACAAATTTGACAAAGAATATTAAACAAAGGCAACAAGAAAGCTAGCCCTAGTTCAACTTAGCAAATGAAGCACTTGAGGCAGTAATGCCTGTCCAAAGAAAAGGGAGGTTAGGAGGTCAGGGAAACATCAAGATCTTGGTGGGGTTTTTTGTTGTTGTTTTTTGGGTTTTGGGGTTTTTTTTGAGACAGCATCTCACTTTGTAGCTCAGGCTGGCCCTGAGCTGGCTATGTAGCCCAGGCAAACCTGGAACTCAGCAATCCTCCTGCCTCTGCCTCCCTAGTGCTAGGTTTACAGGTGTGAGCCACCACACCTGGCATTGGGGTATGTGGTACTGATTGCTGGTGGACGTGAGTCGCCATGCCCAATATTGTTGTATGTGGTTACTGCGGATGGAACCAGGGACGTTGTGCTTGCTAGGCAGGCACCTATACCACTGAGCTAAATCTCCGGCCAAGATCTTGGCGTTTTTTTGTTTTCAGTATTGTATATTGAACCTAGGACCTTCATACTGAGCTACTTTCCTTGGCCCTTTTTCAGTTTTTAATTTTGTGACAAGACCTCACTAAATTGCTGAATTTCCCAGTTGGGCCTAAATTTGCAATTCTTCTACCTCAGCTCCTTAGAGTGCTGGCGTTACAGGTGTATGCCACGATGCCAGGCTTATTGTGCATCTTTTGTTTGTAGCATCTAATCCCCTGAAACAAAGTGCATTCTCCATGGTATAGTGAATATTGTTACAAATGGCATCTGTGAGGCCACTCAGACACAGGCTTTATGAGAGAAAGCTTTATTCCTGTCTAGGTATGAACAGGGACTGATATCAGGAGCAGATTTCAGCAGCTAACTGGGAAGAGCCAAAATTATTTTATCTGTGTGAAGATGGACTGACATCAAGAGAGAAAGAGATATCAGCAGCTAGTTGTGAAAGAAATTAAGTTTAGGCTTTGGGAAAGGGCCATGATCATCAGGAATGTTTATGACCAGAGGGCCCAAGGATATTAAGCACAG
Source organism: Thryonomys swinderianus (assembly GCA_004025085.1). Taxonomy (NCBI): domain Eukaryota; kingdom Metazoa; phylum Chordata; class Mammalia; order Rodentia; family Thryonomyidae; genus Thryonomys; species Thryonomys swinderianus. The sequence continues at coordinate 8,142 of PVIC010040611.1, forward strand.
GTGTGCAGATAATCAGGGCAGTTCTTAGCGCTGGAAAAAAAATTCCACCCGTATCTCATGGGAGTCAAGCAGTCAGTTGAACTACCCTCTCCTAAGGAATTAATGAGCCCCAAACATGGAAACAAAAGCTCTCAGATAGCTTTCTTTTATATTTCTGTGAACAAGAGCAGCATCACTGTAAAGATTCAGCCACAGATGTCAGTCTAGACTGTTAGTCCAGTTCTGCGGTTTGGGGAGCCGATCCTGAACACAGAGCCAAGTTTATTCCCAAATCTTCCAGTGGTTGCATAAATATGGGATTCCCTGCACTATATCCATTTCTTAAAATACTAGGAGTAGTTTTGGAATCTTGTACCGATATGCTGCATTTAGTGCAGGTAAAAATAAATGTAGTTGAGCCAGGCGTGGTGGTAGCTCATGCCTGTAATTCCAGCATTTGTGAGGCAGAGACAGACGGATTGCTGAGTTCAAAGCTTTCCTGGGCTACGTAGTGAGCTCAGGGCCAGCCTGAACTACAAAGTGAGACCCTGTCTAAAAAAAAAGAAAAATGTAGCTGAAGAAATCACTAGCTTCTACCTATTTAAAGGTAAACAGTACCCTAAGGCCATCCTTCCTTCCAAAGTCCTAAAAGAGGTACAGAATAACATAACAAAAACTCAGATGATCTCTGGCACTAGGTAAAAGCACAGATACACTGGATCTCCTAGACTGACCTTCAGTCACCTTCACCCCCCCTCAAATCTTACGAAGATTCTGTTAATATGCACCACATATCATGCATGCAAATAAGATTGGAGTGGATTCTGGGACAGACATGCATGTTGCGAGCCCCTGAGATGGCACAACACCCTATCGATCATTCCTACAGGATCAGGGAAAGACATCTGGGTAGAGGTGAATATCTTTTAAATCCCAAAAGCCTGAGATTTTTGTGGATAGTGCTGCCCTGTGCATGTAGTACTTCTGTTTTCCTGTCATCCCTCCACTACTATTCTATTCCTCCAATATTTTTGTTGGCCTGGATTTGCCCGGAGCACAACTTCCTGTGATGATTAATGAATGTAGCTGTATTTCACTTGTCATGTGGACTGTGTATTAGCAATTCCTTGCTCATCATATAAAAGCTCCTGATTTATCTGTTGAGTTCATCATGTGGTGATATGTATACAAGTATGGTACATGAGAAAATTTTAAGTGAATCACAGACACGTAGCAATTTGTCTTTTTGTATACATGTTTGCAGCACATAATGTTTAAATTCTTTGTGTGGAGTTGGTACCTGTACATAGCACAACTTAATCCTTTTTTTCTTTCCTTTTCTTTCCCGTTCTTCCCTTTCCCTTCAACACCTGATACCCATTTCTTTTTTTTTTTTTTTTTGAGACAGGGTCTGACTTTGTAGTTCAGGCTGGCCCTGAGCTCACTATGGAGACCAGGCAAGCCTGGAACTCAGGCATTCTCCTGCCTCTGCTTCCCAAATGTTGGGATGACAGGCGTGAGCCACCACACCCAGCACTGTGGTATGTGGTATTGATTGCTGGTGAGCATGCGTCACCACGCTCAGCATTGTATGTGGTTACCGGGATCGAACTCAGGGCCTTGCGCTTGCAAGGCAAGCGCTGGAAGCACTGAGCTAAATCTCTGGCCCCCCATTTCATTTTTTAAAAAATTTATCTTTCTATGTCTTATTACCTAGCTTTTATTTGGGTCTTTATTTGATGGGGTTTCTCAAATAAGAAAAACCACACAGTAATTAAGCTTATGGGTCTGCTTTATTTTACTTAATATTATCTTCTCAGGGTTCACCCATTTTCATATAAATGAATTCAGCATATTTTTCTTTATGGCAGAGTTGTACTCCATTGTGTGTAAATGTCACATTTTATTTATCTAATTCATCTTTAACTGCCTATAGGCCTCTTCCAAGATGTGCTATTATGCTGCTATAAACAAGAGTATTTGTGCGTATTGCTGTAATGTAGCTTTAACTCTGTTAGAAATAGCTAGGTCAAATGGAATTCCTAGTTTTAGTTTTTGGAGTAATCTCCACACTGATTTCCATAGTACTTGTTTACATTCCCATCCTTGATCATAAATGTTTTATATATATATATGTTCTTATAAGTATGTATAATTGGAGCATATTTATGATTTCTCCAATATTAAGTCTTTGCCTGCTTAAACTATACTGAGTAAATAATATTTTTATCTTTGTGGATGTGGCAAAAGTCATGGCAGTCATTTGTAAATCCTGATATGATAACTCTGCTATGACAAAGGACTCTTGCTCTTACTAGATGAATGGGTAGAATATAAAATGTATTTATGAAGGCATGATGGTCAGCAACTAAAGCAATGCTCTTCATTTATTTTGAGGGGTATTTCAATCTGAAGTAAGAATTGATTCAAGAAAAAAGGTAAAGAAAAATTATTATTTTTTCAGTAACACAAACAAGATTCTATGTATTATCCCTACTGAATCAGCCTCTAACTAGATGTTGCAGCTAAGTAAACTGAGGCTTCAAAGAAGCTACTTAATTTGCTAAAAGTTACATGGCTACTAAGCATCTAACTCAGAGCTCAAACCAGCTTTGTCTCATATCAAAACCTCTGATCATGCTGTGTTATAAAATGTACCAATAAAATCAGCTTAAACAAACAAAAAAACTCTGAACAGCCCAATGTGGTTGTCCATGCCTATGATTCTAGCTACTTGAGAGGCTGAGGCAAGAGGATCAGATGTTTGAAGCCAGCCCAGGCTGTCTCAAAATTACAAAGGTTAGGGACATAGCTCAATGATATAATGTTCTTGGATTCGATCTATAGTACCCTCCCCCAGAGCCTGTTCACATCCATCCTTCCTGCCTCTCCCCTCTGCCTCCTACCTGAGGTCCAGCACTACTACAGTCTTTGTCATTATTGCTAGAAAAGCGGTTTAAACTCTGCTACAGAAAAGAAAGTAGTTAAATGACTTCCATCATCTCCAGGGTCATAGTGGGTCACACAACTCTCTGATAAGCATGAGTCACCTTGAGATTTAAGAGTCTAGTTCAAATTTATAATTAGCATGACATTAATTATTGACAGAGTACTTTCTCAATACTTTTGAACTTACTTGGCAATTTCTTAGTCAATAATGCTTTTCCAGAGGTAAGGTTCTGACATCTAGATATTTTAAGTTTAAAAATAGCACAATAAAAATGATATATAATGCAAAGAAAATGCTGCACTTAGTTCCCACGGTAAAGTCAATTTTCTTCCTGTTTCTTAAAAGCAGTTCATTAACTCAGTTGTCACAAATGTATCTGGAGGAAGAACAAGATAAATGTGAGGGGTGAGAGTGCAAGTTCTTGCTGAATTTCACCTTCAAAAATTAATCCAACAAATAATTTTGTGCACCTACTATGTGCCAGCACTATAGTAGAGCAGATTGGGTGTGGGGAAGGCAATGACAGACATAACACAGAGACTATGATTGCTAGATTTTAAAAACCTCATCGGTTTTTGGCAGGGGCGAGTACATTAAATGTACACTTGTTATTTTAAAAATGTTTAAACATGAAAAATATGCACATTTCAGAGACATAGAAACACTAGATCTTTTTAAATCAGGCTCTTTCCAATCAACTTGGATTCAAGTGAGCTAGCAGTATGTGCTGTCCACAATGAAAGAAAAAATGTCTTATGTTCTCAAGGAACACAGAGGCTGAATGCAGGAGAAACATTATAACACTGGTAGCAGGTGATAAGAGGTGCATCTGGTACAGGTGAAATCTAGACCCTGCCTTATGATTCTTATAGAATCATAAATTTGGAGATAAGGAGGGCATTGTTGGGTGTAGCCAGCCTCCAGTAGTGTGGACACAAGGAAAGTCATTAACTTCTTTGCATCTTACTCTCCATAACAGTTGGAGGAGAATTAGATGGACTTTGAGGTTTCTTCCAATTCCAGAATACCAAGTACTATAAGCAGCAGAAAATAAGAAATATCTAGACCCGTTTAGGTAAAAGTTTGGGTTGAGTCTGCAGTAGTCTCCCCTTATTCCAAATGTTTCTTTTCAAGGTTTTGATTAACTACATTTATAAAGGTACAGTAAGATATCTCAGAAAGTATATGCTCATATAACTTTTATTATAGTATAGTCAAGAAAATTATATGTTATAACTTGCATTTTTGCCATGAGTTTTTGCTGTCAATCTCTTACCAAGCCTAATTTATAAACATTCTCATAGGTATTCATGTATAGAAAACAACTAAATAAAAGGGGACTACTGTACTTTCTAAATCACTAGTTTTCAACTGTTTTTATGTCATTAGGCTATAACAAACAAGATTTCTGCTTAAAGTTTGTTTCTGATTAGTATATGAGAAATATGAAAAGCAGTAATTTGTATGTGTGTATTAGTGGCAACTGAACTCAAGATTTTTTTTTTTTGCGACAAGGTCTCGCTTGTAGTTCAGGCTGGCCCTGAGCTCACTATGTAGCCCAGGCAAGCCTGGAACTCAGCAGTCCTCCTACCTCTGCCTCCCGAGTGCTGGGATTATAGGCATGAGCCACCACGCCCAAGATTGTGGTATGTGGCTGATGGCTGGTGGGCGTGAGTCACCATGCCCAGCATTGAATGTGGTTACCTGGATCGAACTCAGGGCCTTGCGCTTGTGAGGCAGGCACTGGAACCACTGAGCTAAATCTCCGGCCCTGAACTCAAGCGTTTTATAGTTAGCTATGTCTCCAGCCATTTTTAATTTTTTATTTGGGTCAGGATCTTGCTAAATCCCTAGGCTGCCAACACTGGGCTTGAACTTGGGAACCTCAGTCTCTCAGATTACTAGTGACACAGGGGAGCAAGGCTTAGCTCCCCACCTGAAACGCAAGTTTGTGTTCTCTAAAAATCAAAGAATGAATTTTAGGAACAACAGAGGTTTAAGTAGGAGAATTTTATTCAGAAAGAAAGCTTCTGCCTAAAAGAGACAGAAGGAGGAACCCAGAAAGGTGGGGAACCCACCTACCTCACTTTTTTGAGGCTTATATGGAGCAAAGCCACGAGTTGAGGCAGGTCTGAAGTGGGACAAAATTACAGCCAACCAGTAACATTGCAAATACAGAAGCTTAGGTAACATTGGTACAATGAGAAGCCACACAAAACAGACAAAACCATGATCAACCAATAATATTACAAGTAAAATTGCTCAGATAATGTTGATTAAATGGGGATCCAATGAGAAATCAAGTCTCATACTTAAGACTCTTTTCTGGGGAGGTGGGTTAAAGTCCTAGCCCTCTGCCCCAGGAGGTTGGCGCCTATTTTAGAATATAAAATACTGTTGTTTATCTCAGGGAGGCTGGCACCCTCTTTAGAATATCTGGAGGATGCCTATTTGGAATATCAATCACGGCTGTTTACCCTACCTGGGTGAGATAGCTTTTTTCCTCTGGCAACACTAATCTCTAAATTGGCTTTTTTGTTCACTTCTGAGGGCCAGTCCTATCTATCTGCCTACCACGCATCTAGCTAGCTTTTCTACCTATAATACTAAGATCACAGGCATGTCCCACTATGTCGGACAAGGCAATTTTATCTACAAAGACACCAGTGAGAAATACTTCCTTGACTATATTGTTGAGTTTTAAGACCCAACAATGCATTTTCCACAATCTTCAGAGCAAATAAATAAGTATATAGATGCCTAATTTGTGTTCTTTTCTGGTTATTTAGCTTCAGTGATCTATGAATGAAATGTATGAAGTAATTAAAACAACAACACATATATGGACAAGTTAAAATGGTGTGAAAAGTCCTACTCACCCATAAATCTGTTATGCTAAGGACTTTACATTTCTTCACATATCCCTCCTACTACTGATGATTTGAGTAAGAAACTTTTCCAAAGTCAGCCATTGTTGTGTCAGAAGCCAATATTAAATTATTTTCTGATTTTAAAAAGTTAGCTATTGCCGAAGGGTTAGCTCAGTGGTTCCAGCACCTGCCTCGCAAGCGCAAGGACCTGAGTTCGATCCCCAGTAATCACATATAATGCTGGGCGTGGAGACACGCCCACCAACAATCAACACCGCATACCACAATGCCGGACATGGTGGCTCACGCCTGTCATCCCAGCACTTGGGAGGCAGAGACAGGAGGATTGCTGAGTTGGCGGCGGCTTGCCTGGGCACCATAGTGAGCTCAGGGCCAGCCTGAACTACAAAGTGAGACCCTGTCTCCAAAAAGCAAAACAAAACAAAACAAAAAAGTTAGCTATTAATACTCTCCCAGCAGCTCCCATGGCTTCAAAATTGCCCTGTTCTCTACTGCTCAGTACCGGGCTTCTGAACTGCTATCAACCTAGGGCACCAATCACAAGGAGAATGGGAAACATATTGTATCTTAGGAAGAAAAAATGAATTCACGTTATGTCTCAAAAAGAACAAGTTAGAAAAGCACCTTGTATCTCAAAAATAAACACTAAAAAGGAATTGATGCTTAGTATAAGAACTGAAACTGTAAAATATGAAAAACAAAGAGAAGATTTTAGAATAAGCCCTAAAACACACAGAGACACACACACACAAATGGAAATGACCTCAGTCTCAACAGCAACCAAAAAGAAAGAAACCAGTGAGAAAAGTCTCCAGAAATTAAGGGAAAATGACTGAGTTATGAACCCAGCAAAACTATCTTAAACAAAGGAGACAAAATCCTTGTGTTGAACAGGATTGAACAGGTTTACTACTAGGCAACCCGAACAAAAGAAATCTCTGAAATTCTGTAATTAATTACAATGGAAGAAGAAATGAATATAGTAGGTGGTGTAAGAAGAAAGAAGTATTCAAACAATATTTGTGGAAGTATCCACATCAATATTATTTTTGTATATTAATAATATATAATTTGAAGGAATAATATGAAGATAATATAAAATAGGGTACTGAGAGTCAAAATATTCAAAATTCCTCTTATTGTTCTGGCAAGTTTAAGAAATTATCACATATTCAGTTAAGTCAAATACTCAAAGTAGTATTTTAAAAATAACAAAGAAAGGAAAAAAGTGCACGAACCCAACAACTCACAAGAAATAGAATAAGGAAAAAAATATAGCCAACCCCCTCCTCCAAAAGCCACATCAGAAAAAAACATAGACTATCCAAGATAAATAAGAATTTAAAAATAAAATAGTAGAAAAGGTCCCAATAAAAATCATGCTAAATGTAAATGGACTAAGCTTAGAAATTTTATTAAATTTAAAAAAATTTGATACTAAAACCGGGCTTGGTGGCTCACACCTATAATCCCAGCACTCAGGAGGCAGAGGCAGGAGGATTCCTGAGTTCGAGGCTTGCCTGGGCTACATAGTGAGCTCAGGGCCAGCCTGAACTACAAAGCGAGACCCTGTCTCAAAAAAACTAAAAAAAAAAATCATGTAGCATAAAAATTGCCATATTAACGCCCCCAGAATGCTTCCCCACTTGTACCCCCTTAAACTTCATTCCAACCTCAGTGTCCACGAAGTTGCTAGAGTGCTCTGACTGGGGCTCCCTTTGTGTTGGGAATCCCTCAGCAGCAGAGGATCTTTACCCTTGGATGGATCCACGTGACCCTCCAGAGCAGTTCGTGAGGAGCATGGACAGGGTTGGGGTCGTGGTCTTTGTCTAGTTCAGCCTCCTGCTTGGACATCACAGATGACTTCATTCTCTATCAAGGGTTACATCACTCGTAAACTTTTTTTAGTTGTTTTTGGAAACAAATTCTTTGATGATGATGATATTATTATTATTATTATTATTATTATTATTTTGGCGGTACCGAGGATCAAACTCGGGTCCTTGTGTGTCCAAGTTTGGTGCGGTACCACTTGAGCTAAATCCCCAGCCCTCTTTGACATTTTTTATTTTTTATTTTTTTGATACAGAGTCTCACTTTGTAGTTCAGCCCCGAGCTCACTATGTAGCCCGGGAAAGCCTCGAACTCAGCAATCCTCCTGCCTCTGCCTCCCGAGTGCTGGGATTACAGGTGTGAGCCACCACACCCGGTAACATGATTTTTAAAACACCTGATTTAAAGTCCTTCTCCAGTAAATCTAATATCTAGAATTCCTATGAGACATTTTGTACAGATTGCTTTTTAGTCATACTTTCTTGGAGTTTTTTTTTCCCCCATGTCTCATTACTTTTTGCTAAGAACTAGGCATTTGTTTTTTCCCAGCTTTTGGCTAGTAGGAATCATGTTGCTGTGAACTTTCATGTGTGGACATATGTTTCCATTTCTTCTGAGTGTATTTCTGGAGGTTGAATTGCTGGATCCTGTGGTAACTCGACGTTTAACTTCTCAAGGAACTGCCAAAATGATATAGCCTTTCACATTTCCCGAGCAGTAGATGAAGTTCCCAACTTCCCCACATTCTCACCAACGTTTTGATTTTGATTTTGATTCTAGCCGCTCTTAAGGTTGTAAAGCATCCTCGTTTCAATTTGCATTTCT
>PVIC010040613.1:0-16576 GCA_004025085.1 Thryonomys swinderianus
TTTTTTTTTTTAATGCAAAGAAAGCCACTAAAGGCTAAAAGAAAATACTTAAATTCCAGGAGGTTGGAGAGAATCACCGTAATAACAATACAACAGTATCCCTGACACTGTGGAAACAGCCCAAAAAGCAGACATGGACATGACAGAAGTAGAATCAAGTATCTCTCTAATAATGGCTTCTTGGGTGTTTGGCTAAGATTCTGTACTACATTTTAATGACTATCAGTAATCAAATATTATCTTTATAAGACAAGATTAATAAAATTTGATCCAAAATCAAAAGCTTACTGATTGTAAGAGAAATGTCTAATGTCAAATATGATGAATATTTTTCACATAAATACATAAAAATAATAGTCAAGGTGAACTAGATCAGTTTTTGATAAAATTGAATTTGAGCTATACCAATTAAATTGGAAATGAAAATTTATATTGATAAAGGACAAACTCATAATGAAATCACCAGGTTACAAAAGTGTAAGAAGTCAAATATGACAGAAGTAAGAGGAAAAAACAAGTTAATTTCTGGTGTATTAACCATTTATTATAAAGAATAGAATTTAAAATAGTACTAAACAAAAGATGCAAAAGAAATGAAAACCATAGTGATGAATGCAAGATGAAGAACTAATGGAACTAAAAACATACTGAAAACTTCCCTTCTAAGTCAGTCAGTGGTTCTGTCAGGCATGTCGGGCACCATGTGCTACCGGTGCAGTTAGCATGCCCTACATCTTCTGGTCCTTCCTTCCTTAACGTTTTTGAGGAAAAGTAGTTACTGTTGTTTAGTGAGACAATTAGACATGAGGTAGCTAATTACTTCACAACTGACAAAGCAGTAATTTGGACACCAACAATATGATTTTTCAACTGCACAGTCAACTGTAGGGTAATGTGACAGCACATCCCATGGGAGGAACTAGAAAGATCAGATACCCAACCATCGGGGTGAACACAGGGAAAAGTTGGAGATGTATATATACAAAGGAAAAATAAAATAGTAATAGAGCCCACTCAAATTTCAACTTAGGGAGAAGAGAGGGTGTGACAGATCAGATGTAAGAGCATTCTTTATATATGTTATTAAAAACAGTATTAATCTAATATGGATTGTTATAAAGTGAGGTACTTCCTATGATGTCTACGACAATGACTAGAATATACTATTTTATATATATAAATATACACAAAAATATAACATATGCTAGAAACATAGATAAGTTTCTACAAAAGAATTAAAATGGTAAAAAAAATCTATCCAATACAAAGTAAGGTATAATAGAGAAAATGAGAAAAAAAAATGCTGTAAGACATGTAGAAATAAAATAGAAGAACTTCCTTATCAGTAATTATATTAAATGACAATGGATTAAATTGGCTGCTTTAAAGTAAAAGTTTAGCACAATGAATTATGCACACCATGACACAACTACATGTTATGCACAATTAACTCATTATAGATTTAAAAACACATAAGATGGGGGCTGGAGATTTAGCTCAGTGGTTCCAGCACATGCCTTACAAGTGCAAGGCCCTGAGTTCGATCCCGGTAACCACATACAATGCTGGGCATGGTGACTTACACCCATCAGCAATCAATACTGCATACCACAGTGCTGGGCATGGTGGCTCACACCTGTAATCCCAGCGTTTGGGAGGCAGAGACAGGAGGAATGCTGAGTTCGAAACTTGCCTGGGCTACATAGAAAGCTGAGGGCCAGCCTGAAATACAAAGCGAGACCCTGTCTCAAAAAAAAAAAAAAAAGAATAGAAAAAGGTATACTATGTGAGCAGTAAACAGAGAAGAACCAGGATGGCTATATTTTTATCAGGAAAAATGGACTTTGTGCCAAAAGTTGTCACAAGACACAAAGAAAATTGTTACATTATGATGTGTGGATTTATTAAGAGGCTATAAATGTATGGGTCCAGTATTTTCACATCTAAGCAACAAAATTGAAGAGGTAAACAGCAATAGAGTAAAGGACTTCACGAGTCCACTTTTTTTTTTTTTTTCAGACAGGGTCTCGCTTTGTAGTTCAGGCTGGCCCTGAGCTCACTATATAGCCCAGGCTAGCCTTGAACTCAGCAATCCTCCTGTTTCTGCCTCCCGAGTGCTGGGATTATAGGCGTGAGCCACCACGCCCAGCACTGTTGTATATGGTATTGATTGCTGATGGGTATGGGTCACCATGCCCAGCACTGTATGTGGTTACCGGGGATCAATCTCAGGACCTCGTGCTTTCTAGGCAGGCGCCAGAACCACTGAGCTAAACCTCTAGCCCCACAAGTCCACTTTTAACCATAGATAGATCATTCTTGCAGAAAGTAAAAAATTAAAAAAGCAAACTAGATTAATCGACAACTAGAAAACATTCCATCTTACAGCACCAAAGTCCACGTTCTTTTCAAGGCCACATGGAATATTCTCCAGCATCAATCAACTGTTAAACCACAAAACAAGTTTAACAAATTTAAGAAAATTGAAATCATATCAAGTATCTTTTGCAATAGCAATGCTGTCACACTAGAAAGCAGTGTGGACAGACTTAGTAACTTTGAAATGTGGAGATTAAACACCACAGTCCTAAACAGCCAAAAAAGAAATCAAAAAACTCTCTAGAAAATGTCTTATGACAAATGAAAATGGAAACACAACATACCAAAAGTTATGGGATGTAGCAACCACTCTTCTAAGAAAGAAATTAATACTTATTAAAAGCTCCCTTTAAAGCAATTAAAGATATCAAACAAGCTAACTTTATAATGTGAAAACCTGGGAGGAAGTGAGGATGGAGATCAAAGAAACCCAAGTTAGCAGAAAAAAGGAAATAAAAATTAGTACAGAAATAAATGTAATAGAGACTAGAAAGATAATTTAAAAATCAATGATAATAAAAGCTGGCATTTTTGCAAAGATAAGCCACTGATAAAACATCAGCTATATGAGTAGAAAGAAGATTAAAACTCATAAATGGTAATTGATGCCACACAAATACAAGAAGCCATTGTTAATGCCCCCCCCCCGGCCCTGTCACAGCATATCATTTTCTTCCTAGCTCTCCCTTCTGCTTCTCCTTGTACCCTTCCCGGAGTTTTGGTCAGAATATGTACACCTGCTTCAGTCCAATAATGTGTTTCTGTGAAAAGAGGAAGCTACTCTGTCTTAGGTCCAGAAGGTTGAGAAAGGGGGTATTAGATTCAAACAAACTGAGCTGGTTTGGATCAGCTAGAAGCTGTCCTGATGGGCTCCCACCGTGTTGTAAGGGACTTCCCTTGTAAATTTCAGCTCAGGACAGTTCGAAGCCTCCTTGACAACCCCAAAACTGATCACATATATGGTCTAGTGAGGAACAAAGATGAGATTCCTGGAGACATGGTAACTTCTTGGTTCTTCCTTTTCTCCCCCACTGTCTTCCCCTTCCTTTAACCCTTCTCCCTCCTCCTTTCTTAGTTCTTCCCCTTTGAATATTTTCATTCTATTTGCCAATATCTACTATACAGTTTGGTCCTTATTTACACTTTCAGTTTCTCACACCAGAGAAACAATGTGCTATTTGCACATTTGGTGTCCAATTTACTTCACTTACGAGTATGGTCTCAAGGTGCATCTATTTACCTGAAGTATCTCAAGTTTATTCTTCTTCATGGTTGATTTAATAATAATAATTTAAAAAGCATGTATTCTTTACCATTCATCAGTTGATGGACATTTGAGCTGATATAAACATGGGTGCACACAGATTGCTGTGTGATCATGCTTTTAATACTTTTAGAAAGATTCCAAGAAGGGGAATACCTGGGTCAAATGGAACTTCTAGTTTTAGTATTTTGAGGGATCTCCACACTAATATCCACAGTGGTTTCACCAGTCTACATTTCTACCAACAGTGGAAAGGAGTTCCTTTTTCTCACAGTTCTGTAGCATTTGTTAGTGGTTCATTCCTTGATATCAGACATACTTTCTGGAGTGAAATAGAATTTTAGCATTGATTTTGATTTATATCTCTCAAGTGAGCAGTAATGTTGAAAATTTTTTCAGATTTTTATTAGAAGTTTCTATTTTTTCATCTGAGAAATGTCTGTTCATTTCAGTTGCCCTTTTTTTATTGGGTCTATATTTAGTAGGTCCAAATGTTTTGAATTCTTTATATATTCTAGATACTAGTCCTTTGTCTAAGGAGTAACTGGCTAAAATTTTTCCCACTGTAGGGTTTATCTCTTCATTTTGTTAATGATTTCTTTTGCTGTGCAAAGCTTTTTAATAATATGAGATCCCAGTTGTTGAGTCTGTGTAATATTTTGGTTTTTCTATGGCCTGAACAATAAAAGTAGACCCATGATTCTCATCATGTACTAAACTAAAATCTAGGAGATCTAAATATTAATGGAAGAGAGAATAGGTAAAATTCTTGAAGATATAAGTGTTAGGCAAGGAATTGATGAACAACTTCTTGGAAAAAGTCATGGACATTCTTCCCACTTGTTAATCCCCATGATCCTTCCAATTCTCCAAATGCATATAACCACACACCTGTGCTTTGCTAGAGGGACTGTTCTAAGATCTACACCTCTGGTTTCTCTCTCTGCCCTGGCTGCTGAGAAGTCTTGCGTCTGCTCCAGTAACCTTTATGTGGATACTGGCTGTGCTCAGAGGGTTAATGAATGGGACTTGGCTCAAAACTGGGTAACAAGAGCAGCTTTATTCAAAATTGTCAAGAACTGGAAGCAATCCAGCTGTCCTTCAGTGGTGAACAGTTAACACACCATAGGACACAGGACACTCCTCATCAATAAGAGCAATGAGCTGTGAACACACATCACCACCGAGATGAATTGTTAAGGAATTGCACTGAGTTTTGAAAATACCACAGTCAAAAGTTATTACTTATTCCATTTATATAACGTTTGAAACGACAATATTTTAAAAATGGAGGTAAAGAAACTGTTGAATATCTTTATTGCAGGGGTAGATATACAAATCTACACAGAACTGAATGCACTCATACACATACTATGAGTATAGTACAAGTGGGGAAACCTAAATGAAGTCAGCTCATTGCATCCATGATAATGGCTTGGCTGTAATATAATACCACCCTTTTGTTAAATGTTTCACTGGCGAAAACTAAGTAAAGGATCCTAGGAGACCTCTCTGGATTGTTTCTTAAAACTTCTTGTGATTCCATAATTATCTCAATGAAAATGTCAATTTGATGACACCAGACAACGGCACATGGGGTCAAGGAACGTGAACTGTTCAATAAGCAGATGGGAGTCAGAGAAGCTGGTTAAATGAGGATGACTTGATAAAGGGGTGGATCAGAGAGACCAATAGGCAGGTGATGGGTCAAAGAAGTTGTAAAACACAGGGACACTGAAAATATACACAGGAATCAACTGAGAGGTAACACTGAAGTCAATACTGTACCCAGTGACATGTGGAACAGACTCATGCCTACACCGCTCACCAATCACATAACCTATGTACACTCACTTTGTCCTTTTTTTGGAATTTTCCCTATATTTGGGAACCTGCTCATTAAAAAAGGCATTTTGGTGAAAACAAAAGCTTGATCCTTACCTTCATTCATATTCTAATTTTACAGACATAACTGAAAATAATTTTCTACTCCTTGCAGTAATTGGAACTTTTTAGAAAATAATTTTAAGATGTTTGAAGATGTGAAAAATACATTAGGCTTGTGATTTCAATTAATTTTAACTAAATGTTGAAAAAATTTTTGATTAAATGAGTTTTCCAATCAATGTTTAAATGTCAGGAAATTTAATTTGTTGAGTTTAATGTTCTGATGTATTAGTTTTGTAAGCAGTATTTAAATACTCAGATTAATATTAGTTCCTGAATTTATACATTTGTGTAATTGAAATAAAAATACAACAGGTTGAAGTTCTTTGCTTGCACTAAATATTCCAAGCATCCCACTGCAGATCAGGAGTATGAGTCTATCTCTGCCTCTTCTCTGTCTGCCAGGTCAAGCCATCTTCACCAAGTTGCCTCTTCTTTAAAGCCCTTCAGAGCTCATGATCACAGATTGGGAAATGGACCAGCCTTACCTTATGGGATTGTCCATCCGGGACACCGTGAGGAAGGCAGCAAGATTAGCGGTGTAGGAGGAACACACGATAAGGGTGAAGAGCCACCAGCTGCCCATCACGATGCGCAGGGCCATCGAGTTCACAGAGCCTTCACCACCTAGAGACAGGCACAGGGGATGGGCCAGTGCCCCCGAGAACATCTCATCCCAGGGCGATGCTTCTCCCTAGCTAGGGACAGTCTGCCACTGGGGGTGCTCTGGGCACCAGGGCCCTGAGTTGTGCGGAAGCCCAGTGGAGGCTGGTAACCTCACATACTGACTCACTAATCTGGACAGTTTTGTGATAATCTTCTCTAATTGGATGCAGAAACCTGGATGTCAGGTCAAAAGAGTAAATAATAGACTGCCAGCAGAGCATTTCCTTTAGGAAAAGATCCTAAAGCCATCATTTTGGGAAAGGGACCAAGACCACTAAAAAGTGAAAAGTTAGAATTGGCTTTGAGGGACAGGAAGTTTGTTAAACCACCAAGGAGAGGCTCCTGACCATCAAAATTCCATAGAAAACTCTGCTTTGCAGTGGTAAGAACTTCCAGGACTGAAACTTAATGTAAGGTCCCTTTGCAATTTCAAATTCACTTCAAAATGACTAGAATTCTGTGAATACAGAATTTCTTCCTACCTGGAAGTGTCCTTAGTTTTCTTTTAAACCAGAGAAATAAGATCTACTATATCACTTTTATTAATATTCGGCTTTCATTAGATGATTTTTCTTTCCCTAGCACTTTTAGAAATCATTGCATGTAACTTTCAGTAAGAAGCTGCCTCTTTGAGGCCAATTATTTCTCTTTGGTCCCTTAGGGGGCAGCTGAAGAAAGCCATCTCCCTGCTCGTTCTCCTCACATAACCTTGCAAAGCTTTTGCCATGGCACAAACAAGGCCAAGATTCACATTGGAGAATATTGCAATTTGTCCTTTCCTGTCAAAATTGTGTGATCCAGTAACTCACCACCGGAGAGAAGAGCTATCCAGAGCTCTTAAAGGTGGAAGACTGCATCTCAAGGATGGCTGGAGTGCTGCACAGGTGAGCAAAACACAACTGGGGTCTGTTTTGCTCATTAAACCTCCATGTTGAATCAAGTTTCAGAGTTTCTCTTGATGACCTCCATGCAGAGCCACCACTCTCAGGTAGGAGGGAAGAAAAAGGGTGGGACAACTCCTAAGTTAATTTTATCTAAAGTGGAGAATCAGGATTTTATATTGGGTGGTTGTTGTCCTTTGGTTTAATTCCTATCTGATACTACTCTGAGAAACTGGGTGCTTCAGGATATTAGCACTGTCCTAGAGACACAATAAAAGCACACCCAAAGTAACTTTGTTGAGTTGCATCTGAGAACTTTTACTGAACAAATTCTTCCCCACCTCGGGGGCCAATCAAACCTCCAGAAACTGGAAATGGAAGTACCTTGCTGGACGAAGGCTCCATAGACAATCCAGATGGCACTGTGCAGCGTGGCAGTTGTGGACGGTCGTGGCTGGGTGGCACTCTGAGCCCTCACAGCCTGTATTCGGTTCAACACAAATATCAACACGCCCACCACAGGGATGGCAGCAGCAATGCAGGCCCACACCGCAAAGTCAAAGGGGGCAAAAAGAGAGAAGATGCTGATTTTCTCCTCAGGCCTTTTGATCAAAATCCCCACCGAGTAGTCCATGTAGCGCTTGCTGAAGTCCACAACACTCTCCCTTTCGGGAGTGATGGTGATGGCCGAGATGGCCACGTCCGCCCTCTGAAAAGCAAAACATCTCATCAGCGGGCACCCCGGGCCCCCTGCAGGATAACACCAGGTAACGGTCTGCCCCGGGCCTCATAGTGCTCTGTTCAGAGGCAAACAACACTGCTACTTTGTCCATTGCCTCCTCTGCCTTACGACTGTGTCTCTCCAAACATACAAAGGCCTGAACATGTCTGGAGAGGAGTCTAGTGAAGCACCTTCATTGTTCCGACTGCAGTTTATCTTCAGTTTCTCAACGCTTTCCTAGCAAATTCGATCTCCTTCCTTTGCCTGTTTCCTTTTACCTCCCAATACAAAGACCCTTCTAACTTCTGTGCTGATCTGAATCCTCCCTGCGTAACAAGGCCATGGATAGACTCATGTCCCCACAAAGCCCCTCTGAACTCCATTATTCCACACCAGTCTCTCTCTTCTCTAAAATACTGCATGAGTTGTAGAGTGGAGCTCATTAACATATCAGTCCTTGACTGTTCTATATGCGGACTCCGCCAGAGGGTAAAATTCTCCAAGCACAGAGGGGGTCACCTGCTTATTTCTGTCTTTTGCAACCCATCATCCCAGGCCTGCAGACACATGAGCTGACTTCTCTACACTAAAGCCATATCAGAGGTTCCCTCGGGACATGTCATACTGTGACCTAAAAATTACCTTTCAGGACTTTTGCATGCCCAAGCAGATTTCATTTTAGAAACAGACAAAATCTACATTAAGACAGAATTAGACTGAGGACGAAGCTGCTCAACTCGGTGGAGGTTGAGCCCTGCACTAGAAGAGTGAATGACAGGTTGAAGGAGCACAGCAGCATGGCCAGGGCCCTGATCTGGGCTGTTGGGTCTCCAAGTCACAGGCTCCCACTGACCCAGATACATTTAAGAATGACTAATTATGACCACTGGTCTAGCCTATAGGTTTCTAGTGGGGGAGATGCACAGAGGATGGTTCTATATGATTTAATCTCAGGGCTAGAGGAGCAGATACATTGTTCTCCTGAAAGAAATCCAACAGCAGCCTAGAGAAGAAGAAACACTGGACATGACTGTCAGAGCCTGTTCAGTCCTTGTCTCTTTCCAAGATAGCCCATTAGGGAGGAGGGTTTAGAGCACATGTCAGGACTGAGAAAGACAGTGGAGGAAGATAAGTGGACAATGTAGGGTGGAAGGAAGCTATTTTAGGAAGTAAGGTTCAGATAAGGCCCAGGGGACAGGTCATCTGTAATGGGAGAGAGGGACACCCCTCACTGGGGTCCAGTTGCCTACATATGTGTCTTTGAAGTACAATTTCATGCCCAAAAATCTCAATTTCTTTCCACAACATTCAAGTAAAATCTTTTCTAATTTTTTTAACTGAGAAGGGTAAATGATTATTTGGTATCTAAAGACACAGGAAACTTAAAAACGTCCTCTGAGGGGGTGTAGCCAAGGGACATGTAAGGGACAAACTCAGGGCCCTGAGCTGTGTGGAAGCCTGGTAGAGGCTGGTGACCCTACATACTGACTCACTAATCTGGACAGGTTTGTGATATTCTTCTCTAATTGGATGAAGAAACCTGGATGTTAGGTCAAGAGATTAAATAATAGAATCAATTCAGGGATTAGGTGCAACAAGAAATCATAAAACATGAAGAGCAGGGGTGGTATGGGGGGGTCATCATGGGCAACATCTAGGCAGGAAAAGCTCTGGCATCAAAAGAGCACAGAAACACCAGGGAAAGTTGTGCCTCCAAAGCTTAACCTACGTAGAAGAGCCAGACACAAGAGACCATGCCTAATACGCCTTCACTTATGTAAAATGTTCATAAATGCAACTCTGCAGAGACAGCAAGTAGATTAAGGGTTGCCAAGGGCTGGAAGGAGTAGGAATGGCATTAACTATGAACAAGTATGAGGGCTCACAATGGGTAATGGAAGGGCTCTAAATAAGATTATGTAGCTATTGCACAATTCTGTAGATGTACTAAACATCATTGAATTGTACATCCAGAATGGGTAAATTTTATCATATTTAAATTCTATTGCACCAGAGTTGTTCTTCAAAAAGATTAAGAAAAATTGGAGGGCTATGGACCTCACATTTGCCTTTATGTGTTTAGAAAGCAGAGATGCTGTGTTTCAGAAATAAAGCCCCAATCACAAGGAGAAGTTGTCTCGGGATGGGGCAGAATGGGTGGTCTGTGTAATGATTCAGAGATACTGAGGACAGGACCCTGGACCACGAGGTGAGGGGTAATAGTTCTGGGACGGTTGGGGTTGCTTGTAGTGAGGCCAGAAAGTGTCCAGGTGGGTGAACGCAGTAGCACTAGAGAGGGAGGGCTGGGATCTGTCCCCACGATGGTACATGATCATGGGGAATGACACACAGGCCAGAGACAACAAGGGCAAGATGGGGTGTGGTGACTCAGCTTCCTGCCATGATTTTCTGAAGGGCAGATCTTACAGGAGAAAGCAAGAGGGATGATTTAAAATGGGAATGAAAAACAGGGCAAGGCTGTGCACTGACAACGACATAAGCACATGCAGAAACTCATTTCACATGCATTTACACACACGAGTGTACATTTCATACTTGTAGTGTCTAGGGAGTAGGAAAATAAGTGCTCACCAGAACCCCCAGAGGAACCTAGGTTTTTACTGCTGTGTGTGGGTGGGGTGTTTCCAGAAGGCAGTATGCAGACCAGGGAGTGTTACAATGGCCAGGCTCCAAAGGAATGCAAGAAAGGGAAGGGGCTGGAAAGATTAAAAAATAGAAAGAGAAGGGTAGCTGTAGTCTGTTAGGCTAGTCCCAAGTGTCCAACTGCTCAAAGGGTCAATCTGAGGAATTCTCCAGTGACAGAGGAGACACCCCGCCCCCTGGCCTGCTCTTGGGACCTACCTTGCTGATGAGCTCCCCGATCATCCCGTTCCAGGAGGTGTTATGGAGCTGGTGCCCGTACCTGCCGTCGGGGGCCTGGTAAATCTCGTATTTGAAGCCCAGAGCCTTGGCCAGTGCATCCAGGACATCTATGGAGAAGCCTTTGTAGCGCTTGGGCTGCCCGAGGATGTTCTCAGCCACCATCACAAAAGGCTCTTCCTGAGGACAAGAGAATGAATGTTCTTCAATTAAATAAAAGGTTCGTGAATATGTACTTCCTGGGTATTGTTGGAAAGACCAATCTGATGAGTAACTTTAGAATACTGCTACTGGGGTGTGGGTGTAGCTCAGAGGCAGAGTTTAAACCTGGGTTCAATCCCTACCACCCCAATAAGAGTAGAACTCAGTATTTACCTGAGCTCTACCAGGAGGCTAAACTCCTGCCTTTTCTAAAAGGAGTTTAAGGACTCTCAAGGTACTCTGCAGGGCAACCACTCTATCCTCAGGTCGATATGGAGCAACAGAGTTCTAATTGTCCTGTGTATGTTTTGTGTATGTAGTATCTCTTGTAATCCTACGGGCCCCACTTCTTAGAATAACATGGTGTGTCTTCATTCCCTGCTTTGGAACATTCATTCTGGACCAGGACTCTGTCCTTAGGAAATGCCATAATTCTATGTGACTACATAAGAAATGTGACATGTCTCACCCATGATAATTTATGACAACAAAGCTCTGTGATATCAGTTTGAGAAAAGACAGCATCGCATCTATCAGGTTATACTAGAAAATAGATGCTGATTATTTACAAGGTCAGGACATAAGTCAAGGGATGAGAAAGGGCTAAGCCTTCAGACCCTAAGTCTAGAGACCTTCTGCATTTACACCCAAATAGAGCATGTCATCTTGGGCAGATGGCTATCTGGAAAACACCTCTGCATTCCCACCAATTTCCTGGTGTGGAACTGCACAAGAAGAGGCTCTGGAAAATAGCAAAAAGGATGTACCTCATTAAGTTAGTTTTGTTAGAAAAATATGACACCAGGATTACTCACAGGGTGCGTACAGGGAAGCAGAGACTGCTGCCAAGGTTTCTGTGCCTGCTGGGACACAGGATAGCATGTGGACCCTGTGTGACCCAGGTAAAAAAAGAGAAAATCTAAAGCATCCCTGCAGCTTTTCTAAAGAGGTGTTAAATTGAGTTAAAAGAATCTTCCAAGGTCTCTCATCAATGTAAAAGTCTATGATTCTAAGTAACTATGCAGAACAATTGTAACAAGCTATCTTCATTGCATACTTTATATGGTGAAGGTCATGGGTGCACCCAGTGGAAGAAGGATGCCTTCTCTTGGTATCTTTCTGAGGAACCCCACTACCAGTACAGCTCTCCCAAGGAGCGGCAGTAGGTCAGGGAGGACAAGTACAGCAGCAAGGGTCTTTTGGGCCCCAATAGACCTGCAGGTCTGTCCTCCCACCACTCAAGAGACTTCCCATGGGTGGCTAATCAGCCCTAGGAGAGCTCTCTGATCTCACTCTCCCCTTCATCATGCATAGTGGTTTCTATGAAAGCTCAAATCTCAGCTCAAGATCCCCTACTCCCCACTCCCCACATTAGACAGAGAGCAGCCTCTGATTCAAAGGTGTGGGTGACCAAGCTCCCAGAATGTCCCCGTGATCCTACCAAGACAGTCACCACTTTGAGAGTCAGTCCTTGGAGGCGGCTGCCTGTGGGCCTCTCCTGCAGGCTGCCATTCAGACCCTTCTCTGAGTCCCATGTCGCCAGCTGTGAAGGGAGAAAGCGAATGTGAGGGATGGAAACCGGGCATACCCCCAGGGCTTCCTCCTAAACCAGGATGTGCATCACAGGTGGGTGGACCACAGCCCTTTAGCTTTCTGGATCTGCAGAGCCATCTCCAAACCATAGGAGACTAGATATGAAACAGAGAAAGTTCCACTTCTCCCATCAGCTCCCCCAGATCTCTAGAACCCTGCAAATCTCTAAAGTGAAACTGATAGGAAAAAATTATCTCTTCAGTGAAAGTTTATATCTGATTCTATGCCCTCCACCCATGGAGGCTGTCACTGCAATGCGCACACAAATCACCTTTGTGTCTCCCACAAAGCCTTCTCCTTCCATTACTCCCTTGACTTTCCCAAGCTATAGAATCCTTCAGTTAAGCTATCAGTACCACTACAAGCAAGAGGAGGCTCAGGAGTAATGTAAGCAGAGCCCTGAGTCCCCTGCCTGTTTTCACCTAGTGCAAACATCAAATTTCCCCCAATATGCAGGTAGAAGCTGGTGGAAAAATAGATGTGCTCTGGATGCGGTACAGCTTCCCAAAGACACAGGCTGTGCCCTACAGCCCAGCACATCTCTGGTCAGCACCTAAGAAGTCTCTCCTGCCTTAGAAGCTACACAAGAGACGGTGCTCTTGGAACTGTTTCTTTCCCTGTGTTCTCAAAGGACCTCAACAACAATGACTAAACCTTTTCCTAACCAATGATTCTCAATTATTAATTGGGGAGATAGGAAATATACAGATATCAGTCCATCTCAAGCCAGCTAAATCAGAACCTCAAGGCCAGGCATGGGAAACATTAATGTTCCCAGGGAGATCCTGATATGTTCTCCTAAGTTCCTGGGCCTCTAGCATGGCTGCATATTAGAATGTCTTAAGGGCTTTTTAGACATATTGAAAACTGAGCTCCACCTCCAGAGATTGTGATTTAACTGGTCCATAGTGGGGCTACATATGGATATTTCTGTTCCAAGTGATTGTAACACACATCCCAGGTTGAGAGCTATTGCTGCAGATTAAAGCAGTAATTCTCCAATTGTGATGTGCACACAAGTCACCTAGGGAATTTGCATGTACCTTCCGACTCTGCAACCTGAGATTATTCATGCCTAACAAGCTCTCAGGTTCTACTTCTGTTACTGTCCATGATCCGCAGAGCAGCATCTAAATAGCAAGGGCTCTGTGGATCAAATTGCCCTCAGAAGCACCTACTTATCATCATGGAAGACACGCAAGCTAACTTGAGTAGAAGATGCACTGTTTGTGATGTGCGACTGGGGCCCCAGGGAGCCACCAGCAGCCCCACCCAAGGATACATCCACTCTCTCCCAGCATTCCCCACAGATGGGGCCCTATGGCAGACCCCTAAGAGGCCATCCTTCCCATCAACAGACCATTCCAGTGGGAGATGCTACAGTACTGAGGCCTAAAGCAAATCCATCAAATGAAATATGAAATTCCAGATTTGGGAAGAAACCTGAAATCTCTGTTGTCACTTAGGACATGATACTAAGACCAACCTGACCCTAAATAACAGGATGCTTTGCAGTGATGAAAAAGTAACTCAGTAGCCTGACCACATACTCTGAAGAGTATGTAACAACCACTAGTAATTAATATGATGGGCACTTCAGGGAAGAACAAGCTGAGCTCTAACCAGAATTCTAGTCAAAGGCATCAAAGATATTAATGGTACCACACATTGGAAACTGGGACAGTGAGAAGGAAGTATTATGGCTATTTCTCCACTGGGTTTCAAGAAATAGCACTAGAACTTGGAGTTGATTTCTACAGTTAGATTAAAATGCTGGTCAAGAGGCCTGGGGAAACAGACCAGGCAGCTAGCCCCAGGCAGGGTCACATGGCTGGTGTTGGCAGGAAGGATTGCCCACATCACTGTCACTGTTACTGACCCCTGCATCCCTGAATTCTGAACTTTGCCAGAAGTCTGGGGAAACAGACCAGGCAAGTAGGGCCAGGCAGGGTCGTGTGGCTGATGCTGGCAGGAAGGTTCACCACACCATTTAATACCGCTCATGCCTGCAACTTTCCTGTCACCTGAACTGCACCGGAAGCCCTCTGAAATAGACTGACTGAGTGGGGCACAGCAGGGCTGCATAGTGGATCCTGGCAAGAAGCCCCTAAGCACCATCAACCAGTGTGTGACCATAGGGCCATGGAATCTCTATTTCCTGTGGACAAAACTGGACATGTCTGTTACATGGGGTACAGCTTCCAGAGACACCACCTCTGTGGACTGTGAATAAGTGCAACAGTGGTACTGGAACCTAGTCAGAGGAGCTCAGCAAGTTCCTTTGCCTAGTCCAGAACATAAAAAAAAAAAAAAACACTCACTGTATGAGTGAAGGAATCCTGTTGACCACAACCAGTGAACTGAGATTATTTAAGGGCCATTACAGATCGAAGGAGGGCAACCAAGGAATTGGTCATCCCTTAAGGGTTCCAAATACTAGGAAGAAAGAGACTTGGGACAAAGATTCCCCAGATAGCAGGCAAGAAATTTAACCGATATAAGCAATGAAAAAGGAATCAAAATGAGAAAAAAATGTTAAACCCAGATACAAAGGTCACCACCACAGGGGAATTCAGGGAAAATGGAAATGGAACAAAGTAAAGCTGAATCACTGGGACTCTCAAAGAGATCTAGTAAAATAGAAATTAGAACTGATCTCTGAGATGAAAACAGAGAAACTGTCCAACATGAAATAATGCTAGACCATAATACTAAGGAAGACCATAATGCTAAGGAAGTGATCAGGTGCATGACTGAATCTGAGACAACAAAAGCAATGGAACATTTTAAAAAGCTTTAAGCAGAGTCCCAGAGAGAACAAGAAGGCAAGTTTGCAAAGTAGAATGAATAAAGCTGAAGACCAAATTTCACACCTGGAGGGCAGGATCACAGCCAATGAACAGGAAAGGAATAATATACAGAAAATGGCAAAGGACCACAAGAAATCAATCCAACAGCTCCTAGATGACTCAAAGAAGAATAATATAAGAATGGAGCCAGGCGTGGTGGCTCACGCCTGTAATCCCAGCACTCATGAGTCAGAGACAGGAGGATTGCTGAGTTCGAGGCTTGCCTGGGCTACATAGTGAGCTCAGGGCCAGCCTGGACTACAGTGCGAGACCCTGTCTCAAAAACAAACAAACAAAAAAGAATGGAGTCACCGAGGAAACAGGAGACAGTACAAAATCATAGAAAACCTGTTCACAGATATAATAGCAGAAAATTTCACAGGAAAAAAATAAAAGAATTGGACATATAGATAAGTGGGGCAAATAGGACTCCTAATAGCTGCAATATTAAAAAAAAAATCCACACCTAGGCATATAATTACCAAGGTCCCTCATATCCAACGAAAAAACCAAAATACTGAAAGCAGCTAGAGAAAAGAAAAAAACACATACAATGGAAAGCCTATCAGGATCAGAGCAGACTTTTCAACACAAACACTCAATACAAGGAAAGCCTGGAATAAAGTACTGCAGGAAAACAATCTCCAATCTATATTGATGTATCCTGCAAAACTTCCTTTCAAAATCAATGGGGAAATAAAATACTTCCATGACAAAAAAAAAAAAAAACCTCAAAAACTTCACAATTACAAAGACTGCATTCCAAAAAATTCTAAAGAATATCTTGGAGAAAAAAAAAAAAAGAAAGTCACAAACTCATGAGGCCCAGCAGAGTGAATCCACTGGGCATGACAAGAAACTGAAAGGAAAAGGGTAAAAGCAAAAAATAAAAGAGCCAAGAAAAGAAAATCATCATGACAGGTCATAATCACACTATATCAGTCATAACCATTATTGTCAGTGCTTTCAATGCACCAGTTAAAAAGACACAGACTGGGGCTATTATCGACAATATATAAAGAACTCAAACAGATCAGCCTCCCCAAGTTTAAAGACCCAATTCAAAAATGGGCAACTGAAACGAACAGACACTTCTCAGAGGCAGAAATCAAAGCAGCCAAGAAACATATGAAGAAATGCTCAACATCTCTGGTCATTCGAGAGATGCAAATGAAAACAACATTGAGATTCCACC
>PVIC010040614.1:0-16614 GCA_004025085.1 Thryonomys swinderianus
TGCTCTGTCCTACTCTGCTTCTGGTTTCTCTGTATCCCCAAGTTGGTTATGTCTCACCTCACTGTGCTCACTGGGGAGGAAAAGTGACCATGAGTCTGTTTAAGTAGCCAGGCGGTCACTGAAGAGCCAGTTCCCTTCCTTAGTCCATCCCTCCCCAGAGATGGCTCGCGTGCTGGGTCTGGCTTGAAGAGTGGTTACTGTGATCCAGGAGTGGCCTGGATTGCCCTGAAACCCTAAATGCTCTACACACACTGGATTTCAGTGCAAATGAATTTTCTTTTCCTTTGTCTTCCTGGCTCTAACTTTGCCTTTCCCTCCCACCTT
The DNA here is from genome assembly GCA_004025085.1 of Thryonomys swinderianus. Classification (NCBI taxonomy): domain Eukaryota; kingdom Metazoa; phylum Chordata; class Mammalia; order Rodentia; family Thryonomyidae; genus Thryonomys; species Thryonomys swinderianus. The sequence goes on from PVIC010040614.1 coordinate 325, forward strand.
AGGGTATCTGCTTTTCTCCAGCACCAGTTTGGAGACACTCACGCTTGCTGTTGTCCCCAGGATGGCCATCTCCTCTTCTTTTTCAAAGAAATCATTCTAATGAGTTTGTGTGATCACACAGCTCAAGAAGTCCCACAGCTACCCTGTGCAGGCGAGAGAAGCAAAAGGTCTGCTTTAGTGTGTTTCAGAAGGTGGGGAGACTGAGCGTGCTTGGGTGGGAATCTGTTCTGAGCCTTCGAACAAGCCATGGCTTGAGAACAAGGAGCTCTGAAGGTCAAGGAGGAGACAAGATGGTTGTCTCAGAGAAGACACAGAAAATTCTTCTCCTTTTCCTTCTTCTTTTTCTTCTCCTCCTCCTCTTCTTCTTCTTCTTCCTCTTCCTCTTCCTCTTCCTCTTCCTCTTCCTCTTCCTCTTCCTCTTCTTCTTCTTCTTCTTCTTCTTCTTCTTCTTCTTCGTCTTCGTCTTCGTCTTTGTCTTCCTCCTTGTTCCTTCTTCTTCTTTTTTTTTTCCCTGCCCCTTACAAGTCTCAATGATACATCTCTGGGAGAAAATTACACGGGAAGAAGTGATAGCGGTTTCGGTGTTTTTTTCTTTCTTTTTTTTTTTTTCAGTACTGGGGATCAAACTCGGGTCCTTGTGCTTACAAGTTTGGTGTAGTACCCGGCTGATAGCAGTTTCCTGACTGCTAAATGAGTCCATACCCATGTCTACGTACTATGAATTTTTATAGATTAGAGCAGTGGTATGGAGAAATTATTTTCCTCTGAAACACATTTTATGTAAGTAAGGGGCGACCTAGAGTACTCTGCTGTATATAGTTTGAAGACTTTGGACCACCTGAATAAACTTGGAATGGAGAATTGGTCCTGACAATAAATGGTAACAAGGACTCTAAGCATTGTGCATTTATGCCAAAAGTCTTAGAGTTCTAAAGTATTAGATAAATACTTAACACTCAAATAAGTTGTCTTTGGAAAATGTTTATCTCTTCTACCTCTTTGCTCATTCACACCAGTTCTAGTTGCTATAAGTGGGAAAATCCTTGCTTTGGATATGGTATTTCCCCTTTTGTTCCTTCATTGAATAATATCTATAATATATTATTCTTCCATGAATAATACATTATTGAAGAATAATTTCTTTATTATGATATTGCAATCCTCATCGTTCTTACATCTAGTACAAAATAACTATCTAATCTGAAAAACTAACTTGTACTAATATTATGTTAGTCGTATTGTGGTTATCTATGGTTACACAAAATGAGCAAAAAGCCCAACTCCAAGTTAAGTGACTTAAATAAATGATGCCATTTGCTATACTAACAAATCCATAATTTGAGCAGAGGTTGGTATCGCTCATCACTCATGTCTTGCTAGTCAGTGATGGTGGTGTGGAAGGGCAGCTATAGTCCTAGGAAGGCTTGTTCATTTTTTCACTCACTCACTCACTCACTCACTCACTCACTCACTCACTCACTCACTCACTCTGGTGTTGTCTGGAGCTTCAGTGCAGGCTGTGGTGCTAATACTTACCTGTAGCTTTCTGTGGCGATTCAGCTTCCTCACAGGTGTGCTGACTGGCCTCGGAAGTCAAGCTCTCAGATGGGGTGGGTGGGGATTAAGAGAGCCAGCCTGAAGCTGTGATGTCTTTTATGAGTTAGTCTTGAGAGTGATGTAGTAGGTTGTTGGTCTTCATTGATCTAGGCAGTCAAACATATCTCTGTTCAAGGGGAAGGAAAATTAGCTTCACTTCTTGTTGGATAATAACAAGCTCTGGGAGAGAATACGAGATCACAAATATTACTGTGGTTGTTCTTGGTAATGTATGAATTTTCAAAAGGCAACTGTGAAATTTAAAGAAGTAAATGTTTTAAGTGGAATTTCAGGCAATAAAGTACTCCAGATCACTCAATAGCCTCCAAGTATTAAGTGAACATGTTATATGATGCAGGGTTCTGTATGAGAATAATAAACTTTTCTAAAGATTAAATGAATCATGGCTCCCATGAAAAGCGTTGCAAATAGAATTAATTTTTGCAAAGCCACTACTCCTGATAGTAAAGACATTTTTAATAAATTCTGCTTAAATAATTTTTAATTGCTGCTTAAATGTTTTTGTTTTTTTTTCCTTTTTTTTGAGACAGGGTCTTGCTTTGTAGTTCAGGCTGGCCCTGAGCTCATTATGTAGCCCAGGCAAGCCTTGAACTCAGCAATCCTCCTGTCTCTGCCTCCCTGAGTGCTGGGATTACAGGTGTGAGCCACCACACCCAGCACAATTGGAATGTGGTATTGATTGCTGGTGGGCGTGAGTCACCACGCCCAGCACTGTATGTGGTTACCGGGATGGAACTCAGGATTTAGCACTTGAGAGGCAGGCGCCAGAACCACTGAGCTAAATTTCTTTTTTTTTTTTTTTTTTGCTTTTTGAGACAGGGTCTCGCTTTGTAGTTCAGGCTAGCCCTGAGCTCACTATGCCAGCAAGCTGTCGTGAACTCAGCAATCCTCCTGTCCCTGCCTCCCGAGTGCTGGGATTACAGGCGTGAGCCACCACGTCCGGCATTGTGGTATGTGGTGTTGATTGTTGGTGAGCGTGTCTCCACGCCCAGCATTATATGTGGTAACCGGGGATCGAACTCAGGACCTTGCGCTTGTGAGGCAGGCGCCGGAACCACTGAACTAACCCTCCTCCGGCCCTGAGCTAAATTTCTGGCCCTGCTGCTTAAATTTTTAAAGAAACACTACCATCTAAAATGTCAGGTCAATGTGGGCTCCTTTGAAAAAGTTTGAAATAGCCTAAATATAAAATTAGTAAGGATTAGACAGTTTGCAAAGATGAATGTTAAAAAGAAGCAATATGTCAAGGAAAAGGGAGAAGAAAGGTCTGCAGGTAATCTAGAATTCTATGCAAAAGAATACTCCTGTTTAAAAAAAAAAGAATATTTCTGTTGCAATGAAGATCCAAGATATGGTCATTGGCTCTTCATGCTGTTTCTGAGCTAAAGGCTCTGAGTGGCATTTGTATACCTGGTCAGGTTATTTTTCTTGTTAAATACATGGCTGTTGCGAAAGTCTCTCATAGATGAGGGGAAAAGAACTACTCCATGTTTTGGTTTATAATTTTTAAAAAATCTCTAGAAATAGACACACCTTAAGTTTTTATGCAAACTCAGACTAGTTGCAACAAACTGGACAAGAATATCAAGTGCATACTGGTTTGTAAGAATTAGTTATTACTGGGACAAAGATTTAGCTCAGTGGCTCCAGTGTCTGCCTAGCAAACGCAAGGTCCCTGGTTAGATCCCTGGTAACCACATACAGCAGTACTGGGCCTGGTGACTCAGGCCCTCCAGCAATCAGTACCACATACCACATACCACAGCGGGGGGGAGGGGGTGTGTGTGTGTGGTAGCTCATGCCTGTAATCCCAGCATTTGGAAAGCAGAGGCAGAATTGGTGAGTTCAAGGTTTGCCTGGGCTACATAATGAGCTCAGGGCCAGCCTGAACTACAAAGCAAGACCCTGTCTAAAAAAAAAAAAAAGAAAGAAAAAGAAAATTCAGTGAGTAAAGGTGGCAGGAACATAGGTGTCTTTTGCTCACTTGTTATAGGGTGGTGTAGGGATCTAGCAGATTCTAACATCAGACTCTATGAGAAGGATTTTAAGTGGCCCTGACCCCTTGCCTAGGGTAGTAAGGGGCCAGGACAGTCTTGGCAGCAGCTATTCTCCCAACCCAGAAAGTGGCAAAACTGCAGAAGGAGATGAACCCTGAGGTGATTTGACTAGATAAAGTCTCTGTGCCTCTCTGTCAGGTTAGCTGAGGACCTGCCCACTGGAAGAAGTCCTGAAAAATCAGACAAGGAAGGTAGTGGTAGCAATCACATTGCCTGAAGAATAAATAACTGGTGAGTTTTTAGGTACTTACAATCTCCCCCTGTAATTCTGGAAACTGAAGCAATGACACAATCAGGTGTGATGGTTATTTTAATTATCCATTTGGTTAGATTGTGACATGCCTGGGAGATCAGAACAGTACCCTTCTAGATTTTTCTGTTAGGGTGTTCCTACAGATGATTGGGATGTGTGTCAGCCAGTTGAGGGGAGAGACCTGCCGTGAACATGGTGAGTGCCATCCAGAAGTCTGGGAGTCGGGATGGACCTAAAAGGGGAAGAAGCCTAAGAGCTCAAGGTCTTATTCTTCCTTCCTGATTATCATGGGATAAACAAGTCTATGATCCCCGGAGGGGAATGTCAGCTGAATATGAGGTGAACTCTCCCTCTCAGGATATGGAGTCCCAAGCCTCAACAGATAGTCAGGGCTATGACCAGTGACAGAATGTCCCTGGGACAAGGGAACATCCTCCTTATCATGGGGCCAGCATTGTCCCAGTTCCTCGGGAACTGCCATGGACAATCTGTCTCACAGAGTGGGCATGCCTCTGCTCCCTGTTTGGAGTGACAATTATGCAGCATTTGGTACTTCGAGAGGCCCAGCTCCTGATCACTAACAGTTCTACTGGCCTCCAGCACTCTCTTCAGGCCCACTGAAGGCTCCTGTTAGAGAGGAACAGTTTCACACTGTACTAGACAGAAGTCCAGAAAGCAGCCCCAGAGTGAAGCCCAAGCATAACTATATTCAGAAGGCCCAGCCCGGCCAACCTCTGCTGCTCACTGGCATCCACCCTGTGCCTTCTCTGGAGCCACACTTTGCCCTGGTGCCCCAACCTCCTATAAACAGTAGTGGAACGATTTATTCTGCACTGGCCAAGGAGAGTGATACACAGCCCCACAGGAAGCCTGCAGCAGGAGGGCTGCCTTTGATGGGAATGGGAATCAGAACAGAGCTAGCAGGCCTGGGCTTGCCTTCTACCTGCCCCTAGAACATGACTCACTGTCCCTAGTGGACAGGAAACCAGAAACTACAGCCAAGTATGTCCCTTTCAAAATCCATTTTCCTGCAGTGCCTGAAGGAGGATTCCTCCTGGAACAGCCATCTCACACTTTCCCTAAGATAACAGCCCATATCCCAGTGGCAGGAAGAGCACTCCTAGCAACATACTGTGTTCTAATTACCACAGCCTCAAATCCTCTCAGGCTCAGGCTTGGCAGGTGGATGAAGACAAGAGACTTTGTGGGCCTTTGGAGCTTTGGGACCGTGATTTAAAGGAAGACCACAATGCCAACCTCTGGCAAAAGCTGGAGTAACAAGACAACTTTGGGCAGGACCAGGTCAGCCTTCTCTTCTCTCCAAAACATTTCAGAGAGCTTCAGAAGACCAAGCAGCCTGGAGCTAGGAGGGGGAGCCCAAGTGGGTCCTCCTGATGGCAGGCCCATCTGTGCAGAAACACCATGGTAAAAGTCCCTGAGAGGAAAGGTGAACACAGAGGCCACTTGAACAGGCCAGTTTCATATACTGGGCCTGATGAGAAAGCACGTGCCACAACCTCTGCACAGCTCAGGGCTCAGGTGTGAAGAGCCACCCAGCCCAGTGTGGCCTTCCACGCCCGGCCATGAGGAGACTCAATTTGGGCAGCAACTCGGTCCTGCAGGCCTTTCCTTAGGCGTAGTCCCGCTGCTCAAACCTGGAGAAGCTTTCCAGGATTGAGCATGGAGTGTGCTGGAGCCACAGACCCCTGAGCGCAGGAGGCTCAGTGCAAAGGCTCGACTTCCTAGTGCTCTTAGGAATGACTTCCAGGAGGCTGAAGCCATGCCTAGTGTCCATTTCTCCGAGCTTGGAGGTGACCATGATGGTGATGACAGGGAGCCTGGGTGGAAGGCCGTGGCATATGGCAGAGGAACGCCGAGGCCACAGCCAGCGGAGGGACACCCACCTGCCCTGCAGCCAGAGCACCGAGAAGCGCAGCCCCGCAAGTGTCTGACGCCACGCCCCCTGGGGCCCAGTGCGCCTGCGTCTAGGAGGCCCTCGGCAGGCAGCGCGCACGGCTGCGAGGGAGGCGGCCTGGTTGCCACACAGCCCGGGCAGATGCAGCGCGGGCCCGGCCGGCAGAGGGCGTCTCTCCAGGCCAGCACCGCCCCCGCCGGCACCAGAGCCGAAGGCGCGCTCCTGTGTGGAGCCTGGGCGCATGCATGACGCGGGCGTCGCTGCTGGCGAGGCCAGGCCGGCGGGGGGCTGTGCATGGCCCCTCTGGGCTGGAGCCATCACGGCTGCAGCCGACACGGCTGCAGCACAGCACCCTGGCTGAGGACATGCCTTGCAACACCGGTGAGCGCCTGCCGGCCATGCCCCGGCAGAGGCCCCACAGGGGCGCGGTGGGCCGAGGTGGCCGAGGTGGGCCCAGGTGGGCTGAGGTGGGCTGAGGAGCAACTCAGGTGGGGCTCTCATGCTCAGAGCGCCGCCCTCCTGGGGGGCGGGGGCGGCGGCGTTGGAGTTAGCGTCAGCCGAGGGCCTGCTGGGGCGCTCCAAGTCCAGGCGGTGCCTCAATGCAGAGGCCCGAGGTGCGCTCCTGGGGAAGACGGTGGCTTTGGTCTCGTGAGGGACCCATGTTACTCGGCTGGCCCTGGGTCCAGGTCACTCAGTTGTTTAGAAAGAGGCCAAGAGGAGAGGCCATTGCTCAGCCACTGTCCTGCAGCTCGTTGCAGCGGCTCAGGCTAAGAAACACCCCGTAGTTCCTCAGCCCCAAGTGACTGTCCTGGGGTCTCATTCCATCAGAGCGGGGGCCCACGCCTCTGCAGCCCGGAGCGCAGGGCGCTTCTCAGGGGTCGGGGCTGCACCTTGAGCCCTCTGCGGCACCTCTCCGCCTTCACCCGTTCCCTCCGGCTACTGAACACAGTTTCCCCTCGGGTCGGCAGACCGGAAGGGCCAATCAAAGGGCAACAGTTTTTGTCCCCTTCACCCATGGAGGGACTCAGAGAAGTGACGGGCACCCCCTGACCCGGTGCCCAGCGTACACGGCTGTAAGTTCATCAACAAAGAGCCTTGAGGAAGAGAGGGAACGAGGAAGAGGGTGTCACTGCCTCAGCAGCCGCCTCCTCCTCCAGCGAAGTGGGCCCCGCGGCCCAAAAGGACGGCCTTCTCGAGGAGGCCTCTGTGCCCGAGTCCGGAAACCCAAAGCCTGCCCGGTTCATGCAGCACTCCAACGCCAGCCCTCTCGGGCGGGTCCCCTGCCCGGGCCAGGTCAGGCCTGCCAGCTCCGCAGTGCCTCAGGAGGAGGAGGAGGAGGAGGAGGAGGATGAGGATGAGGACGAAGCCGAAGCATTTGTGAAGGAGCTGCACCCCAGGGCCACTTCCAGCTTGACGCTCTTTTTCCACCCCCATCTCCACTGAGCCACGGAGCTCCCGTGACCAGCGTGGGCGATTTTCCTCCATCTCCTCCCCACGCTGGCCACAGGTGAGTGTGTGGCCTTGGGGTCGGCGGGAGAGACTGGGCTTCCCTGGGTGACAGGAGCTTCTTATGGCCTAGTCCTTTTCTGGCTGGCCGCAGTGGATCCCTGGGATGCAAGCAAATACAAACTCAGCTCAGGAAGCAGACAGAGCTGTTTCATTCATTTGCATCAAGTGGTAATTATGCTGGTTTGTAGGAACCACGAGGAGGGCACTGAGGTTGAAGAGCAAAGCTCAGCTCCATGTTTCATCACGTGGGTAGGACAGGCCCAGCCTAAGGGCTCTTAACTAATGCCCTTCTTCTTGGCTGAGTCTAAATCAGTTAAGTAAGACAAAAGGTGCATGAAAGACAGAAACACCAATATTTTTTCAAAGAAAAGAAAGAAAAAACTAATTTACTTGAGTCAGTGAATGAAGAGCTATGTACACTATGTGTGTCTGAAATGTTATTCCATTTTCTCACTAAGGCCTGACATTGAGCAATTTGAGAGTAGGATGTTTTTAAGACTTGTCAAGACAGTAAAATGAAGTTAATTTTTTTTCATCGCAAAGACTAAAGAGTATTTGATGCTAAGGAAATTTTAGTATGTTGGCTTCTTTACATTCAGATCCCAAAGAGACATTATAGTGATGAAGAAGTAAAAACAGAAATTTAAATAACACAATTTAGAAGAAAATAGTAACATTTTGATAAATCTGGATCATATAGAATAGCCTGAGACAAGCAAAGAATGATAGATCATTTTATATTTCTCTGTGTTGGACCAGGGCCAAAGTTATAATTTCAGCAACTGGCTCAGAAAAGACTCATTTGACTCACTTTTGAAGTCTCAAGCTGATTCAGGGCTTCCCTGGTCTGTGTGCTTATCTTGCAGTTGGGGACCAGGGATGTGTGAGCACTGCCCTCTTGCTCTGAGAGATGGATGAAGTCCAGCCTGGTGAGTTATAGAGCCTGGGTGTAGTGTGGTAGAGTTTCTGAGGGTGGGATGATGGGAATAGGTGAAGGACCATCTTCAGTATCAAACTAAATCCCTGCTAGGACTGTGAACCCACAATGGGCAAGTAACTGAGGAAGATTGTATATCTCAAACTAAGTAGGCTGAGGAATTCTTTGGGTTAGAAAGTTCTTATGTTTATCTTATTTTTGTTTCAAGCATCTTATTTTAAGCGGTAATTTATTAAGAGATACTATAAATCAACAAGTAGTTTGCAGGATCCATTGAGGAAAACAGGGAATCTGGCCAAGAACAAAAATGTTCAGTACCTAAAATTTAACTGTGTAGATACAGAGTACTTGATAGTTCTGAAGCAATTGATTTTAATTAAAAATGAGAAAAGAGGGCCGGAGGGTTAGCTCAGTGGTTCTGGCGCCTGCCTTGCAAGCGCAAGGGCCTGAGTTCGATCCCCGGTAACCACATATAATGCTGGGCGGGGAGACATGCCCACCAACAATCAACACCGCATACCACAGTGCCAGGCGTGGTGGCTCACGCCTGTCATCCCAGCACTCAGGAGGCAGAGACAGGAGGATTGCTGAGTTTGTGGCGGCTTGCCTGGGCACCATAGTGAGCTCAGGGCCAGCCTGAACTACAAAGCGAGATCCTCCAAAAAGCAAAAAAAAAAAAAAAAAAGGAGAGAGAAAAGATTAGGAAAAGAAGAAAAACCTATTTCAGTGAGAATACTTTTGTGAATTGCATTTTCCTCATATAAATATGTGTGTCTGTGTGTATACACGTGCATGTGTGCATGCGTGTCTGTGTGCACGCTGCAGGGTACAGGCTTGATTCTTTTTTCCTAAAGCCCAGTAGTAAAGGTTCCTGGTGGTGGAGAAGGTGACATGGGGAGAGCAGTCTGGTTTGAGATTTAGAAAAAGGCTTCCAAAAGTTTCAGCTTGATTACTAGATTTCTGCTGTGGAGATTTGGGCCAAGGCCCCAGTTAGTATGTAGGCATTCCTTTTTTTTTTTCTATAACTAGATAATAGCAATGACAGAAATTAATGTAATCTTCTTATTCCTGACTTTGCTAGGATTAATAACACCTGATAGCTCTTAATGTAACTGTAGTTTCTAACACTGTGTAAGGTCCAGAGCCCCTCTCAACCTCGTGGGGATGTAAATCTTTTTGACTTGATTTACTTTCTTCTATATTTCATCATCAGATTTCTTACTGTCCCTGAAATACATGGTACTTTCATGATATAATTTTTCTTATTCATTCATTTTTTACTAGTATATTCTTGTGATAAATAATGAATACATTTATTGTGGGAGGTTGCTATTTATGCATATTTTGTATTTTTTTTTTTTGAGACAGGGTCTCGCTTTGTAGTTCAGGCTGGCCCTGAGCTCACTATGTAGCCCAGGCAAGCCTTGAACTCAGCAATCCTCCTGTCTCTGCCTCCTGAGTGTTGGGATTACAGGCGTGAGCCACCACACCCGGCTATGTATGCATATTTTAGTACTGTTTATTTCCTTTTCTTTTCTTCTCCCTCTCAGCTCCATCTTTCTTTTCTGTGTTGCTGAGGATGGAAGCCAGAACCTTGTACATGGGAAGCAAATGCTCTACCACTGAGCTACACTTCTGTCCTGTAATATGTCCTTATTATTTCTACTTCTGTTGTCTTAAAACTTACTTGCAGTTCATATTTCAAGGCTGAATTGGTTTTCTAGAACTTCCAAAACATTGTGACCGAAAATTGGTGGTTTAAAAGAACAGAAATTCAATATCTCATAGTTGTGGGTGGTGGAAGTTCAGAAGCAAGGAGGTTCATGAGGTTGGTTCCTTCTGCAGGGTGAGGGAGAATTAGTTCCATTCTGCTCTTCCAACTTCTGGAGACAGCTAACAATCCTCAGTGCCCTTGGCCTTTCTCAGGATCTGCATCTCTCTGTACATGGCCTTCTCTTATTTCTCCTCTTCTCAAATCCCCCTTTTACTCTTATGGGGATATCAGAAATTGAAAATAGAAACTCCTCCAAATCCAGAATGGTCTGGTTCAAGATCCATACTTTAATTATATCTCTTCAATCAATACCAGATTTGTATTTGTATGTATCTTTTGAGACTCACTACAGGGAATGAGTCTTACACAAGGACCCAATAGAGAGAGTAGCCATTTCTGTACTTATTCATTTGTTTCTCTGTTCAGTTTTTCAACAACTAACAAGCATGGAACATGTATTTGCAGCCAGGTCATGGCCTAGGTGTGTGAAATACAATGTACATGTGATAAATCAGTCAGTACCAGATGAGGAGTAGAAGATGGCACTCAATTTGCATTTAAGTAATGGCTTATGTGGTAAATAAAGTACATAATGCTGAGAAAGCACTAAGGTGCACCCCAAACCTAGGCTGTCAGGTAAATTATGCTGGAGAACAGGACATAAATGCTGGGACCTGAGGACCAATGAGGAATTCTGACCGCAAGGGTATAGAGCTAGCCTATTTAGGAGAGGCATGTGCAAGGCTGTTGGAGTAGGACAGGAGATATGGCCTGTCTGAGAAATGACTGAGAAAGGCTGGGCCATGGTCTTATATACTGGCTGCATCGAAATCACCCAGAGGCTTGTTGCAAGCAGGTTTTTAGGCCTTACCCCAGCAGTTTCTGATTCAAGAGATTTGTGAGTGCCACAGAGTCTGCATTTCTAGCAAGTTCTTAGGTGATACTGGTGTTGCTAGTCTGGAGACCATGTTTGAGCAAGACAGGGCTAGAAAGCACAGTGAGTAAAGTGCTGGCTGGCTACAGTTGAGGTGGAAATGAAGCAAGGGCTAGGTTGTTGTTAGACTATTATGGGTCTTGAAAGACATGTTCAACTTAGGCCCTCAAGCCTGTGGGACACTGCTGGTGGGCTTTGATGGTGAGATGCTTTTGACTATTTCTGTTTACACATGGACAATCTATTGAAGAATGATAAACCTGACAATCTATTGAAGAATAATAAACCTGAGGTTATGGCAGAGAAGGAGAGATATGATGTCATCTTGGGCACAGAAAAGGCAGCAAGGATGACGGAGTGGATGGTCTTCAGAAATGTGGGTGATCACACAGGAAAAGTTTGCAGAGGTCTCCCTTAACAGCCATGTCTTGGTGTGAAATTCTCTTTTGAGATTGGTCCATAGTTCTCAAAGTGTGCATCTGCAATATTGCAGCACCTGGGAACTGACTAGAAATTCACATGTTTAAGGCTGGATCCCTTACCTACTTCCTCATTGCTGGGACAATATACTCAAGACCCACAAATTAAGGAAGGAGAGGTGTATTTTGGCTCATACTTGAGTCTGTAGTCAGGTGGTACCCAGGTAGAATGGCATGGTGGAGGGGGTTGGTAGAGAAGAACCATCATGGCAGGGTGGGCAGGAAGTCAAAAGAGGGACCAGGGATGGTGATAAACCCTTCTAGGTTGTGCTTCCAGTGACCCACCTCATCAAACCAGATCCCACTTAGAAATAGCAAGTCAGCCACAGTATTACACCCCTTCCAGAGTTCTTGCCTTTGGGCTCCCGAGGCTTTTGTGTGTGTCTAGGCCTAAAGCACAACACCAGGCAGGGTGCATGCCGGTTATCCCAGCACTTTGGGAGGGTGAGGCAGGAAGATTGCAAGCTTGAGTCCTGCTAAGGCAATTTAGTGAATTAGCAAAAGCCTGTTTAAAAAATAAAGGGTGGTGGTGGTTGCTGGGGATGTACCTCATGGAAAAGTCTGTGAGTTCTATCTTCAGTAGCCCTCCCTCCCCCACAAAGCCACATTTTTGGAAAGTACAATAGTGGAGCCCTTTTTTCTATCTTTACAAAGCCCTCTTATATATTCTGATATGTACCAAACCTTGAAAAGCTTTGGTAATTGTGTTCTTAACTAAGTACAGAAAAAAATGAAATACAAAGTAGAATAGGATCTATATTAAATCAGATTAAAATGCAAATCTGCTTTGGAATCACTTTGCAGTATGAATTTTTCATAAAATAATGTGAATTAATCAGATTATTTTCAATGTAGTTACTGGCTGGCACCACGTTTTTTTCCTCCACCTCCATGAACTTAGAGTGGGCTGATTAGGCTTCACAGACACATCAAAATTATCTACAATTTAATTTTATTGTTTGTAGTGCTGGGGATGGAGCCCAGCATGTGCTAGACTAGTGCTTTGTCATTAAGTCCCACCTACCTCCCTGCTTTCCTGGTTACTGGGAACTTGAGGGTTTGTCATGAGCCTTCACACTGAGCTCCATCTGTAGCCCTTGTATTATTTATGCATGTATTTATTTTAGTATATTTGAGACTGGTCTGACTCATTTGTTAAACTAAATTTGTGAACTTTCTGCCTCAGTTTTCCGGAGAGCTGGGAATATAGACCTGAGCTACCATGCCTGTTTGACTGCAAGTTTTGATAGGGTAAGGATTGTGAGACCACAGTAAAGACTCCATAGACAGGGAGGAGGGACACAGTGTTTGTTTGTTTTAATAACTTTGTTGTGATTAAAGAAGATGGTAATTCACTGCTAATTAAGTTTTTTTTTTTTTGAGACAGGGTCTTGCTTTGTAGTTCAGGCTAGCTCTGAGCTCACTATGTAGCCCAGGCAAGCCTCGAACTCAGCAATCCTCCTGTCTCTGCCTCCCGAGTGCTGGGATTACAGGCGTGAGCCACCACGCCTGGTGCTAATTAAGTTTTGTCTTGAGTGGGTGTTTTTCAAAACTTAAAAAAAAAAAAAAAAGGAGCTAGAGATGACTTTTGGAAGAATTACTATAGCTTCTGTTCCTAAATAGGAAGAATCTCCTTTTTAGTCATTTAACCATGAGATGGCAGTATTGTGCCACTTTCAAGCTCGCCAAATTCTAAATTAAGGGAAAAAATGAGCCTAGGAGTTTGAAAAGGATGTCAGCTCATTCCTTTCCTGAGTATTCTATTCCTGTACTAAGTTATGACATTCTGTTTCCTTGGACTTTTTCCATTAATTATGGCACGAAAGTTTTTGTTTCTTGAGGGGCAGAAACCCAAAGCTTTAATTAAACCCCTGGGGCCCCTGCCTCAAGGCAAAGAAGGGTAATGACTAGGTGCTTTACATAGATTCTTTCTTTTTTTAATTTAAAAATTTGTTTTTATTAGTACACGCTTGCACTATATAAAAACTACATTTATCAGGGGGAGTTAGTACATGTACGTAACATGTCTTCATTCCTTTAAGTTCCCTTCCCCCCCATTCCTCCCCCTGTTCTCCATCTCTTGGTCATTTTCCCATTTGCAAAACATATTAATTCATTCCATTCATTCTACAATGCTCCCATGAAGTATGTGTTCATTTTACACTGGAGAAAACAGAGAGGTTTGGTGATGGGCTCAAGACCACACAGTTGAAAGGTCAGATTAAACCGGCAGCCCAGGTTAGTTTAGTGAGCAATAAACCACACTCATCAATTCTTCTGGAAAAGTCACTGGAATTAATAGATGTGTTACATTTTAGAGAGTTAAAGTTGGAATTAGACTAGGTCCAATTCCAAGTTTTATGATAAGATAGGAATCATGTATAAGGCTTTGAAACAGTTGCTCATTATCTCTCAACATTATATGATCCAATGGTTTTATTTGCATTTAGACTTCTTGATTTATTGTAATTTAACAAAATTTGAAATAAAACTTATTCTAACAGGATGTTAGAATTGTAATAAATTCGTAGAAATTTAGGTGTGATTTCTTATAGTACACACTACTTTCCACTTTTTTTTTTTTTGGCGGTATTGGGGATCAAACTTGGGCCCTTGTGTGTCCAAGGCTGCCACGGTACTACTTGAGTTAAATCCTCAGCTCTCCACTTTTTATTAGAATTATGTGCACACCTAAAATCCCCACTGGCCTATGAATCCAGGAAGACAGACTCCTTGCCAAAGTCATTTCTTTGTATACATTCCTTTGTCTAAAGTAACCTAGGTTACTTTACTGAATTCTCCCAGACCATTCAACATAGTTCTTGTGGGAATAGCAACATTTTCCTTCTGTATCCATATTTCTTCCCTATATGTTTTTAACTGTACTGATGACAAATACATTCTTTGTAAGCATCCAGTGCTGATGTATGTGGGCCTTCAAGGTCATGTGCAAGCCAAGAACATCAATATCACTGGCTGCTAGTCTGTTTTTCAAAGGGTTTTGATCAACCCACTGAGTCTGGTAAGACTGTACTTTGCACTGTTGTCTGTCAGACTGATGAAAACATAATGTCTAAGCCATGAATATTATTAGTATGTCTCTTTTCTTTTTTTTGAGACTAGGTCTTGCTTTGTAGTTTAGGCTGGCCCTGAGATCACTGTGTAGCCCAGGCAAGCCTGGAACTCAGTAATCCTCCTTCCTCTGTCTCCTGAGTGCTGGGATTACAGGCATGAACCACCATGCCTGGCATTTGTGGTATGTGGTACTGATTGCCGGTGGGCATGAGTCACCATGCCTGATATTGTATGTGGTTACCAGGGATCGAACTAGGACCTTGTGCTTGCTAGGCAGGTGACAGAACAAATGAGCTAAATCTCTGGCCCCTGAACGACTTTTCTGAATCAACTCCCATCCTGCCCTCATACAGAAGTGTCTTTTTGGGAAACATAGCCAATTTGAATGATAGATAATATAGGAATGCTTTATTTTCTTAGAAAACAAAGAGAAATGATTAGCTATAGAAAGAAAAGATTTAATAGACACTTTTCATGACAAGAATGGAAGGAGTAACATTTATTGAATAATAATTATGCTCTAGGCACTGAGTCAAGGGTTGTACATATATTATCTCATTTACTATGTACATCAATCCAACAAATTACATACTATTACCCATATGTCACCAAGAAAGAAACTGAGTCACAAGAAACTTGATAACTCATATAATAAAACATCCTGTCAGTGGCAGGAAAAAGACAGGACGATCATGTGTAGTCAGGTTCAGGACAAAATGCTGAGTAATCCACTAACTATTTAGTGCTGAATAAGACAGAAAATTTCATAGAACTATACAGTATCAATAACAATGCTGTATGGAACTATATAGGAGCCTGATGCAAGAAGTGTCTTTTGATGGTCCCTAAATTTGTACCAAATTTGAGTTATCCCTAAATTGTACCAAGACAGGTGCTGTACTTCCTCTAATGTTCTACTACCCTTCAAAAATTTGAAAGTGCTGCCGGACATGGTGGCTCACGCCTGTAATCCCAGCACTTGGGAGTCAGAGACAGGACGATTGCTGAGTTCAAAGCTTGCCTGGGCTACATAGTGAGCTCAGGGCCAGCCTGGACTACAAAGCGAGACCCTGTCTCAAAAAAAAAAAAAATTGAAAGTGCTTATTTAGACAGAATTTTAAAACCATTTATCCAGTACAAATTTATTGAGTGGCTACTCATTGCTGGTCACTATACTCAGTTTTTGAAACTAGTCAGTTAAAAGCTGTATCCAATTCTATGATCATGGAGCTTATGGAATACCCTGATGGCTGGGTATTCTGGCTGCTAGACACTTTTTTTGTAGTAAACAGGAAAATTATATGGCAAACCAGAGCTATGTAAATGCTGTTTTTAATGGTTGCCCTCTTTTGCCATTGAACTTTATAATCTCAGAGTACAATTTGTAGACTAGATCAAGAAGTATTGTGAAAGGGCATCTGAAATGAATAGACACTTCTCAGAAGTAGAAGTCAAAGCAGCCAAGAAGCATAAGAAGAAATGTTCAACATCGCTGGTCATTTGAGAGATGCAAATGAAAACAACATTGAGATTCCATCTCACTCTACAAAGAATGGCCGCTATTACAAAATCAACCAACAATAAATGCTGGCGAGGTTGTTGGGAGAAAGGAACCCTTCTCCACTGCTGGTGGGATTGTAGACTTGTGCAACCATTGTGGAGATTCCTCAGAAAACTAGGACTAGAGGTCCCATTCGACCCTGCTATCCCCCTGCTAGGAATATACCCAAAGGAATTTAA
>PVIC010040615.1:0-16589 GCA_004025085.1 Thryonomys swinderianus
CCTTCCTTCTTCCTTCTTCCTTCCTTCCTTCTTTCTTTTTTCCCGATTAAACTACTTTCAGAAGGTTGTTTTGCAACATTGCTTTTGAGATATTAAGTGAAAATATAACTGCACTTAATTGAAGCCTAGTCGTTTCCCACTACTAAGACAAGAACTTTCTGATAAGCGGATACCACCCAAGTTAAAAATTGGTCCGGCAATTTTGTGAACTAGCCCCGTGTCCAGCGCTTGCTCGCGTCACCTTCTCTTCGTGCGGCTAATCCCGGTGATTCTCTCCCTTGCTTCGCGGCGGAGCCCGCGGCCCTGCGCCCTCCTGAGAACTCACCTGTCTGTGCTGGAATGTTCCACGGGTTTCACGGCTTGGGAACTCTGTGCTGAGAACTCCAGCTCTTCGGTCTCCGCGGATACACAGCCACGTCTGGCTTTGCCTGCCGCCTCCGCACCGCGCCACCCTGTGCTGCAACCCAAAAATACCCTGAAAGCAGAAATCTGACGTATCTAGACGCACTTTTTTTTTTTTTTCTCATTTTTTAAAAAATTCGTTTTGGGTCATGAATTCTTTAGGTCTAATGTCTTAAACAAGTTTTTCTCATTTTGCTTATGATTTATATTGTCGGCGGAGGGGCATGTAGAGCAGGTGGGGTGTTAATTTGCTAGCTCCTTCTCCATTTTGGCCAAAAGCAGAATTCCAGGTACAGGACTACTACAACAGTCTCTATCTGACGTTTCCGGTGGAGCAGCGCCCAGCACTTACTCGGTGCGCCTCCAGCGGCCACCAGTTTGGTGCTGTCTTCTGTTTACATAGCAATACAATGCTTGTCCAGCACTTAGAATTCTTCCTTTTTATCCCCAGTTCTATCTTCATAAATTCTGATAACTATGAAAGTCAGCTTTGGACTCTCCCTGCCTCCCGAGTAATCCGCTGGTTTATATTGGCACTCTTGTCTTTATATAATTACATTTAATTTCATGGCTTTAAAGGTGCTTTAATGTTGAGATTTTTAGGTTGGACTTCTTTTATGCCAGTCACAGCACCTAGCTCATTTTATAAATACGTAGTACGTTCTCTGTAAATAAATCTAGTTTTATTGCCATTGAAAGATATAGATTGAATTTTAATATTACACAAAATAACATTAAATGATATCTGACCCTCACTGCATTAATTTTAAGTTCTATGACATTGGAAGATTTAGTAGTCTGATAAAATATATACAGTACTTTAAAAAATTACAACTTTAAATAATAGTTGAGAAATGTGTAAACGGAAAATGCCTCTTGAGGATTTTATATAAGGATGGGAGGCCTGCAACCATGTGATGAGAATACTTTATGATCTTCCTTTTCTCAGAGGAGAATATGAATCTAATTCTGAGCTTCTCAAGAGAAAAAAATATTGGCATTTAATTAACACCATAAGGCAGACAAACATAGCTCATGTGATCTTTATCTTTGATGTTTGCTTTGGATGCTTTCAGAAATGGAAAGCTTTCAACAATTTCATGCTTTTTATAAGACCTCTTTTAGGCACCTTCAGGCATCGCACACATAAGCTACGTGCATAATATGGTGTTATTTATGGGGACACTTGCTGAGGCTTGTGAGAAGCTGTTTCTATATTGTTATTCAAATATCAAAATGATTATACTGTGTTCCTCATGTAAGTACCTCTGGGATAATGTACTTTTCTTCTCTAAAAACTAAGATTTAAGTCATCCATATGAAAAATATTATTGTTACTTCTTGCATAAGCCTATGTATAATTCCATCAGGTCTCCAGTAATTTTAGTTGACTCTGTAGGCAGAGTTGACTTTTTTTTTTTTTTTTTTTTGAGACAGGGTCTCACTTTGTAGTTCAGGCTGGCCCTGAGCTCACTATGTATCTCAGGCAAGCCTCGAACTCAGGAATCCTCCTGCCTCTGCCTCCCAAGTGCTGGGATGACAGGCATGAGCCACCACGCCCGGCAGAGTTGACTTTTTCTATCATTATTATTTTTTTTACTTTGGTGCCATAAGAGTAGAACCAGGAACTAAATCCTCAGCTCAGTACTGGCAGTGGAGCCCAGTGGCACTTTCTCAGGTTGGCTTCATGCTTGCAATCCTCCTGCCTCAGCTTCTGGGGTAGTTGAGATCACAGGTTTGTTTCTCTGTGCCTGGCCAGGGTGAACAATAAAACAAAAGACTAATAGTTAACTTGAAAAATAATCCAGGAATTTTTTTCATCACCTTCTATATGCCAAGCAACAATAAAATCCCTAAGCAAAAACCAGTAATCAAACCTCAAAGTTATGTAACCAGGAATAAGGAGAAATAGAGGGTAAACAGATAAATAAATGAACCACGAAAATATCAACTAGACATATGTAGAGAATTTTTAAACTCTGACAATAAATGGCAAGGTGGGAGAGGATGGGCTAATTTTGATAATAATGGTCTGTATTTCTGATGAGTCATTGTTTGAACTAAAACTTAAATGATAGGAGAGGAAGTATGGAATGAGAAGATATCTAAAGTAAGTAAGTTAGTTCATCAAAGGCTCAGGTGATATATTATTCATGAAAGGCTATATTGGTCATGATGTCTCAAGGTGCTTATCTAACAGGGATTGTTCCATCGTGCCAACTAGGCTTTCAAGTTTCATCTTTTGAATGAGATCCTTCGAATATATGTACACACACACACACACACACACACACACACACACACACATGACTTCAATGAATAACAGGACAAGAAAAAAGAAACTAAGGGATTATATATAGGTCTTTTCATGGAAAAGAACCAGCTGCTGGTAAGGCCTGGCAATGCCTAATCCAGTCAGAGAAATAGCTAAAAAAAAAAAACTATTAAGGAACACAATGAAATATCATACTAGAATATACAAATAAAGGATAAAATATGGTGAGATGAGATCTAAGATAGATATTGAGTACTTTGGGATTCTATGGGTCAAGAGTTAGTTATTTTGATTTTATTTTGAGTACAATGGGAGTTATTCACTGGCTTAAAATAATTATATGATCTGGGGGCCAGAGATTTAGTTCAGTGATTCCAGTGGCTGCCTTGCAAGTGCAAGGTCCTGAGTTCGATCCCAGTAACCACATACAATGCTGGGCGTGGTGACTCACACCCACCAGCAATCAATACCACATACCACAGTGCTGGGCGTGGTGGCTTCCGCCTGTCATCCCAGCACTCAGGAGACAGAGACAAGAGGGTTGCAGAGTTCGAGGCTTGCCTGGGCTACATAGTGAGCCCAGGGCCAGCCTGGACTACAAAGCGAGACCCTGTCTCAAAAAAAAATTTATATGACCTACTTGTCATTTTAAAAAATCAATCTGGATAATATATAGAAAAGTGTATTGTAAAAAAGAGACTAGAAAAAAGATGGAATAGAAGGCAACTATAGTCTTTGGGAAATGGGGTAATACACTAGAAAAGTGATGGAGTGAAGTGGATTAACTTGTAATGTAATTTGGAGGTAAAATTGACAGGATCTCCCAATGGGTTCATTGTTAGGGGAAGGATTATGTTTTGATTTCTGTCTTGAGCAGTGACATAGCACCTATTCACAGAAATGGGAAAGACAAGTGTGAGATGCAAAGTTAAAATATCATTTCAAGGCTGTCTTTTGAATATGTTTGATAGGTGTTTTCGAGAATATTAAACGTACATCCTAAAGGTGCCATTCCCATAAAAAGTCACTGAGGATAAGATATAGATTCTGGAGTCTTTGGCATATAAATGTTATTTTTAAACCATTGATAGGACATGTACTCTTGTGGGTCTGGAGGTGTTATAAAACAGGCTTACTGTCGATATAGAATAGAAAAAAAGTATCTATTCTTGATTCTAACATTTCTTCCAGTGTTAGATGAGGTTTTGGGGAAACAAACTGCACACATTTTCATGATGACAAAAAACATGGCGAAGTTTCCGGGGAGTGAGCCTTAAAAATGGTTTGCCCTCCTCTCTAATCCATAAGAAACGGCTTTTAAGACAGCTGCTATTTTCTAGCGCAGAATACATCTCAGCATTTCCAGCTGAGTGGTTCTGGAGGCTGTTTCATGATTGCATTTTATGTTACTTATTGAAAGGCCCACAATTACTATACCATCTTTCACAGCGAAAGATGATTCTGCTGACCCACCATTGGCAAAGCATATGAACTACAGAATGAGCTTTATCTAGGAGTCTGTTATCTTTCTTGTGTTCTTAAAGGAACTAACCAAATACTACTGTGAGAAAGTCTTCCTAATCTTTACTTGCCCATTCACCTGGGAAAACCCAAGTTCAGTAGAATGTGTACACAATGATCCTTCTCTATCATTCATAAACTGATGTCAATATGTTTATGACCTGTAACTTCAGTTTATATGAAAACATATAAAAAGTATACATATACTTCACATTTACATTTCCTACCTTTTGAAATATGTGACTTTTATTTTAAATTGCTCTTTGAATTTCCAAAAGAATCTTGCTTGGTTGAATCAAATAGGAGTTATTCAATAAACTATATTTTATGCATGTCTGTGTTTTTGAGATATACAATATATGTTAGAATTACTGTGTGCGTGTGAGGGCAGTGAAGAGGGAAACAGAATTGGCATCTTTTCCTAAGTATAGAAAACTGAAGGTGTAAATGAATGCCAAACTGTATGATAGGTAATATGAAATACAAAGAAAATGTTTGAAAAAGTAAAGAAGGGGAAAAAATAGATAGAAAAGACAAAAAGGAACAAAGCTTATGTATATAGGGTGGGGGACTGCACAGAGGGCAGAGGAGTGGGAAAAATGAGAATCAAAGTGTGTCACATAGAGGTACAAACTCTCAATGTTGAATGTGATCATAATGTATTTACAAAATCATAATGTGAATGTGATCATTCCTATCAAATCATAATGTTGAATGTGATCATAATATATTTATAAAATGTAGCAATAAAATCAATTTAAAATATTCTATAGCCCATGTTTTAATTAGGTTATATGCTGCAAATTCATTAGTATGGAAATAATGTACATTTTTAATATGAAATTTGTGAATTATCTTTAGAATTATATTCTTTAAACTAATTCTTTTGAGTCTCCTATAAAATATAATGTTACATTTTGATCAAAAGTAGACAATTACTGGAATTTTTATAAATAATTGTAACATATTTAAATTATTATGTATTAACTTCTCCAAATATATAGGACAATATTCTTTAAGTACAAATTATTCTACTTCAAAACAATTTTATTGATCATGTTAGATGAATGTATTGATATCCTGTTATTTCAGTATTGTTCATCCTTCCTTTACCTTTTTATTTTTACTAAATGTAAAATTTCCTTTTTTAAAAATTGAATTCTTTTTTTTTTTTTTTTTTTTTTTGAGACAGGGTCTCGCTTTGTAGTTCAGGCTGGCCCAGAATTCACTATGTAGCCGAGGCAAGCCTCGAACTCAGCAATACTCCTGCCTCTGCCTCCCAAGTGCTGGGATTACAGGCATGAGCCACCATGCCTGGCACTGTGGTATGTGGTATTGATTGCTGGTGGGCGTGAGTCTCCACGCCCAGCATTCTATGTGGTTACCGTGGATCGAACTCAGGACCTTGCACTTGCAAGGCAGGCGCCAGAACCACTGAGCTAACCCTCTGGCCCCCCAAAATTGAATTCTTTATTGGTACATTATATATATACACTTCATGATCACACTCTACATTGGCATTTGTGCCCATATATGATGAGTTATTTCTCAATTTTACCCATTCTCCTTTAAAATCATATATATATCTATATATATATACAATATACATAATATATTTAATATATAGTATATAATATAAATATATATAATTTTTCTACTCCCTGTGAGTAGAATTCACAGGTCCATTTTAACTTTCTTTAAAATCAAATAGATGCAAATCTGAGAAAAATTTCAAAAGTGGTTCTAACATTAATGCAACCAAAAAATGTGAGGTTTTGATTGTTTTATTACATCAAATATATTTGATGCTGTGAATCTACTGTTTGTCAGTTCTAGTGTGTATTAAATGCTGTTTCACTATCATGTTTATTAAATATTTTCAGATATCCAATGATTTTAATAGTTTTAAATACTACTTATTGAATTATTTTTTTAATCTTTGTAATGTTCACTAATGTTTATACACTTGATTATACTCATTTTTAGAGTTTTAGGAGTGATAAGATGTTCTAAGAAATCTCATTCTTGTGATTATTTACTATCAAACAGTGGCTTTCAATTTCATTTTTAAAGTTATTTCCTTGGAGAATCATGCATCTATAATTTTATGGTGTTTTAGTCCATTATTTCTTTTCTTTTTTGTTTTCTGTTTTGCTTCTGTCTACACAAATTATCTGTTTTGATATTGCATAATATTATATATTTTCACCAAGAAACTTTAGAGTTTTAGCTTTTATAGTTCAGTGGACTGATGATCAGAGTGAATTTGCATTTAATTGCTAGGTAAATGATTATAGTTTGTTATCTTTCTTCAACAGTTTTACCAGATTTCTGTTTTATCACATTTATTAGCATTATAAGGAAGCCAAGTAATTTTCATTAGGACTATAGGAAAGATGACTTGAGAACATCTTAGGAATCAGCAAGACCCCATCCTTCCCTTGCTGAAATGTATAAATGGATGAAGAAAAATTATTTTAAAAGACTTAAGCAGAAGGTTGAGGTGCCCTTTGATGTAAGGTTGGCTATTGATTTGGTTCCTTATGATTCTAATAATATTTCCATGCAAACATTCAGGAACCTCTGTAGCCTTGATCCATAAGGGCTTGACCACTGCCTAAGGAAGCAACAAACATTGATACCATTCACATGACCCTAGTTCAGAAGAAGGCCAGGGAGGCCAGCCAATAGGACTATGAGAAAGCAGTGCATGAAACTGGGAAAGTAAAGCTACAAGTGCAGTGGAGACCCCAGGAAGGCTATGAATGTGGGACATCAGCTGAGGAAAGCTACCTGAATTGAGTGAAATTACACCAAAAGAAGAACTATGAGGGCTCCAACCATTAGTATTACAGAAGCGGGGCTGCTCACCCATTTCAGAGCTTATAGACATATAACTCTAGTGTGCCCCAGGTGGACATGGAACTGCCAGATAATCCTCTTGATTTAATGTCTTTAGTGCTGAGATTATAGGAGTCACCGTGCCTCACCTTCAAAGGTTATTATATAGATAGTGTATTAATGTACTTTATGTCAGTGATTTCCTTTCTAATTTCTATATGTGATCTTTGCATTTATCTTGTTGTGTTTTCCAAAGCACTTTATTTTATTTTAATCCATTTTCCATGAAGCTTTTTTTCTTACTCTAACAAATTCATGTAGCATACTTTTATGATGGGTAAACAGACCTCTGAATTTTTCTTTCATATTTTAAGCAAACTAGAAATATGCTCTGTCTTTCTACATTTGTACTATTATAACAATATACCATGGACCAGGTAATTTATAAACAATATAAATATGCTTCTTGCAATTATAGGAGCTGGGAAGCTTATGATCAAGGTATCAGCCACTTTCATGTCCAGCAAAAGCCTCCTGCTTTCTTACTCCCAAGATGAGAGCATATGACTTAATCTTCCAGAGGCAACTATTATGTCCTCACAGCACAACACAAGGACAAAATGTCTAAGCTAGATTCCTCCAGCAATTTTACAAGGCACTCATCAGGTGGATTTAATTACTTCTCCAAAAGTCATGCTTCTTAAAGCCAATTTTAAACATAATTTGGAGGTGATGCATTCAAAACAGTGCATACTTTTATTTTTAGCTTCAGTGTGAGTATCTTTCTTCTTAACACATAATTTACAAGGAATGTGACTGTCTTTAACCAACTATAAGCTATTATATATTCCATTCAGAATTATGCTCTAATAATAATATCTTGCTTCTTAATGTCTTCCTTTTCCTTATAACCAAAACCTAAAATCAGGATATGACATAATTCTTATCAGGATTCAATAACTCTTTCATGAATGTAAATATTATGCACAAATACCCACTTTTCATCCACATTTAAGGCCAGATTCAAGGCCTGTAAATACATAGAAAATGTGAACTATTATTTTAAGTCCTTTTATTTCACATTGCTTATTTTGATCCTGCTTTAAAACTTCACTTATAGTAGTAGAAACAGAGTCATTTGATCCAACTGTTATTATGAAATAAATATACATTCACCTGGAGTATCTAATACTTTGAAGGATTTAAAACTGTAGCATTGTCTTAACCTTTTGACAAGCAAAAGAAGAGGAAGGAGAAGGAGAAGAAGGAGAAGGAGGAGGAGGAGAAGGAGGAGGAGAAGGAGGAGGAAGAGAAGGAGGAGGAGGAGGAGGAGGAGGAGAAGGAGGAGGAGGAGAAGGAGGAGGAAGAGAATGATAAACTATAAACATAAGAAAAAGCACTCTTCCACTGGATTCTATCAGTACTGACATGAACATATTTGCATCCTCCCCTTCAGATCTACCTCCCTTCCACAAACTGATAAGACTACTATTCAACAAATGGGGTTGAAACAGTTCTTAACTTACTACCATTCTTAGTGAAACAGTAGGTAGCGCTGGAAGAGCTACCGGAAGAGGCAAATCCAGTCTCAGTACTGGATTTCACTGACCCCAAGGGTCTCTAATTAAAGCCAGAAGTCTCTATATCTTTCTCTTCACATACTGAAAAGAAGTTTTATTGTCTTGAGTGTTGCAAATATGATAGTATGAACCATAAACTACCAATTAAACTCTTCATTACCATTCAAGATGAAGTCTGCCCAGAAATAAACCTTATTGGAATATAGCATTGAGAACAGGGAAAGGAAAGATTTGAAAAATGAGAGCTTCTAAATTCTAAATATTTGTAGATAATTTATTTATATAAGAGGGGGAAAAGTGACACGATTTTTCCATAAATGATATATGGTAGATATTAAAGTTTTGATCTTTGTTTAAATTCATCTGTTGTACTGTGAACATGTTTATTTTATATACAATATACAAAGAAGTGAATGTAAATTTTTGAATAAAGTTTATTTATAAAAAATAGAGCTGGGTGTGGTGGCTCATGCCTGTCATCCCAGCCCTCTAGAGGCAGAGGCAGGAGGATTGCTGAGTTCCAGGCTTGCCTGGGCTACATAGTGAGGTCACAGCCAGCCTGAACTACAAAGCGAGAGTCTGTCTCAAAGAAAAAAAAAAAGATACTGGCTACAGGCCATAGTTTTCTATGCTGTGGTATAAAATAACAGGTTGTTTCTTGTTTTTCTCTTTTGTTACAATTGCATGCATATCA
Organism: Thryonomys swinderianus; assembly: GCA_004025085.1. Lineage (NCBI taxonomy): Eukaryota > Metazoa > Chordata > Mammalia > Rodentia > Thryonomyidae > Thryonomys > Thryonomys swinderianus. The sequence continues at coordinate 9,314 of PVIC010040615.1, forward strand.
TTTATTGTCATAAGAACCTTTAGTTAGAAAAAAATTTTCCATGACTATAGAATGAATACCTTATCCTCTGTAATCATTTAACCTTCATTTTCTGCTCTGCTTCCTGCACTTTTTCAAGCAAATCCAGTATTATAATGGTCATAAATGAAGTGTAATATTGAGGTTCTGGGGAAAGAGAATAATCTGTCTATTTGAGAAAGCAGTGCTCTGGCAATGGACAGAACTGCTGCTCTGTTCTCTGCTATATTTCGTGGTCTCCAGAAGAGGCATTTTTCTTCCCATCTCGTTTCCCTGGAAGCAGCCAGCTTCTCTAGAGAACTGAATAACAAAACAATAAGGTCATCTATTATTTTCTCAATAAAATCATACTGTCTTTTTACTTAATGCCAAATCTTTTCACATAACAGTAAAAGATTTTTTGAGAGTGTTGAATTTCAATATTTTTCAACTTCTTTCTTCAAAAATATTTCAACAGAAAGTGGAAAGTGTCTGCAGTTATAACTGCTAGCCCAATACTGTTACACACTGGACATTGTTCATTGTAATGAAAGAAACACAATGCATAACTCTTGGGCATTTCTTTTAGTCTAAAGTTAGGGGAACTAGAAGAGAAATGAAAAGGTAGTTTCAGACAGTAATTAAACTTTCCCAGAAAGCTATTGGCTTCCCAAAGTCTCGGCAAACATATTAGAAAGGGTCTGATTCAGGGACAGATGCCAGGCCCAGCAATTCAGGAGCATATGCATTATCTCAACCTGGGAAATGAAAATAAAAGAAGAAGCATTAATCAGAGCTCTAATCAGTGAGTGATACAATGAGGTTGATCTCACCTTATTCGCCTAGAAAAGCTCACATTGAAGCAATATCCAAGTACTCACCATTTTCATACTGATTATATCAGGAAAAATGAGGGTAATGATTCAGATTTGGCAGCTGTGGTGTTCTCTTGTATGAGAAACTAATAAAGGGACACTAAATCTTGATATACTTATCACATTTGGGCTGTCAGGAGTATATAATCTTCTCCAAAGTTTCTTGGATTTGTTCAGTGGAGCATATTTCATCAGAAAGTACAGTCCCCTCACCCCACCCTTGAAAGCATAGCCTAAGGGAACAGAACGGCCTATTCACAGAAAAGCAACAAATGATCTCTTTATAAACAATATACTCATTACAGGGCTTCCAGACACACGTACCTGCACACACACACACACACACACACACACTCATGCATGCACATGCATGAACACACAGACACAAACACACCTTTATCTATATACCAATATTCCAATTAAATTAATTAGCACAATACCTTCACAAATGTGAAAACCTTTGCTATGTATGTGTTTATATGTAAAAGTGTGTTTTTAATCCATTACTCATTTTCAGTCATCCACTGATACTGTTAAGAAAGAAAAAAAAATCCAAAAATAGAGAAGATAAATCATATCTAAAGCACAGTAAGTTTTAAAAAATAGAGATGAATGTGGTTGTGTTTGCCTAAATCTGTGTGTTCAGACTTACATCTGAGGTCGGGACTGAGGCAGACACATATCTGTTTTGCATTTTTGTGTGAGCTGATTCTCTCTGAACCAGACCTGATGTTGTGCGGAAATCCAGGGATTCCTGGCACTCTGGATGCAGTTGGAGAGCGATGGGGCTGCTCACAGCAGATCCTCTTGACAACACAGATGGGGTAAGGTAACTAACTGTATTTTCAGTTTCATATCTGTTTCAGGAAAATTCCAGATCCGAAGCCTCTCACTGTCCAGCATTTAAGAGTTGTTTGATTGCTTCGAATAGTCTCCCCGAGGTAGACTTTTCATCAGAGATCCTGGACGTCCTGCAGTGCACTGGGCCTCACGCGTCCAGTGGTCTTGGACTAACAACCGTAAACTTTCTTCCCGCGTCTTTCTGTTTTAAGGGCTTTGAACTAAGAAGTGAATAACCCAGAAGCAGAGTATCTTTTTTCTGCACCCATGTGGTATTTTCACTGGTGTCTACGCTTTCTCTGAGGTCTTTCAGTCTGTATTTTATTCTCTAAGACTTGTGCCCTTTATGTTGAAATATTAATGTTACAAAAATAACTTCTTTCGGATTAGTACATGTTTGGAGCACAGGCATTTTACGATGCCCCATGTGAGTTGAGCTCCTTCTCCATCTCTCTCTCTCCCTCCTCCTCTAATTCTCATTTGTTCATTTGCACTTTCTGTTATGAATCTTAAATCTAATCTTAATCTACTCTTAGCTCATGTTTATGGCACACAATTGTTTACATTCATTGAGGTTATCGGGTTACTATTCATGACCTATCTTTATTCTATATATTTTTGCCCTTCCATTTCACTGACCCCTTGGTCACTTGTGTGCCTTCCATTTGCAAGAGGTCAATCCCCCGTGCCCTTCACCCTCTGTTGATTTCTTTGTTTCTACTTTGCCTTGCTCAAATGAGTGTTACCATCTGACATTTAGGCCTGTGTGTCATGATTTTTTTCAGGTGCATCCATTTTCCTACAGATGTCTCAAATTTATCCTTCCTTCCTTTATATTGAGATACCAAGTTTTCTTAATCCCTTTATTTGTTGAGTATGCGGGCTGCTACCAGGATTTAGCTATCAGGAAGTGTGCTGCTATAATTACTGGTATGCATTTATCGCTGCAGTATGATGTCTTAAGCCCTTTGGAGAAGGGGAATACCTACGTCATACAAAATTTCTAATTTTAGTTCTTCGAGAAATCTTTACACTCCACCTCACCAGTGTCCATTAAAAAAGAGCAAACTCCACCACCATTCTGATGCTAAAATTTCATGTGTATCCCCACCCTATGTTATTACAATTATTGTCATTTTAGCATAATGTGCAGAGTTGATTCATTTTTGATGAATCATCCCCCCAGTAATACTCTTTCCAGTGAGGGTAATGACCAATAGTATTGAAATCTTTCAGGATAATAAATATGAGGACTTAGTGATACCCAGCATATTCAGAATGTCAGGTGCTAGATGCGTGTTTGTGCATTTGAATGTCTGTAAAATACTTAACTAGACTTTAGGAAATTTACAAGAAAAAAATTTGTATGGCTTAACTTAGAAATGAAAGCATAAAAGGAAATGAACTGGTATTCTTCTTGGGAGACAGACTCACTTACAGAGTTGAGTTTAACTCTAGGTAAGAAAGGCAGACATGTACTAATGCCTTTTGAGGTCTTAATAAAATTAGTATAATTCAGTCTCAATGACTTCAATAGGCACTGCACAAATATGCCAGCCAGCATTTAGAATGCACCATAGAAGGGAGGGTATTTAACATCTGCCCTATCACCAGCCATAAATATTAACACTATAGTAAAGTCATAAGTGTTATATAGCATTTCTCTACTTACTGTGTTTAACATCTGCAACTACAGAATATATCACTAAAATATAGCTCCTATACTCAGAGTGGGCAACACAAGCAGGGATTAAATATTGCAAAACTACTAGAATGATGAGTAATGTTACAAGCAGGTAATATTTGTACTGATCCATTTTTTAAGTCATTTTAAATATCTTTTATCATTCTCCCTTACAACCTCCCTAGGAGACAGTGTTTCTCCAAGATAAGCATAATTTGTCTTGTCTGATAAAGAAACAGAGGTACACAGGGGTGAAGGAAAATTGTATGGAGACTCCCCAGAAACTGGTTCAAACAGTAGTATGAGAGTTTTATTATATTTTATAGGCAGGTTTGTTGTAGAGACTTACAATTCACCTACAATTTTCCTACATTCTAAACTGGCCTGCTGCATTTTAAGGGAGAGATTTGAGGAGGCTGTTGTTTTTTAATACAATTTTGTTTTGTTTGATACTTATGTGTTTAATCATTATTGCTGCTGGCTATTGTTCCTTTTCATGTATTTTAATACTTTAATCAATGGGAATTTTATTGGTACTTGTACCCCGAGGCTATTGAAAGTAGAGGGTGCAATTTTATAAATATACAATTGAAATAAAGAAAAATACAACAGATGGGCATGGAGACCATGTGAATAATAAAGTGATAAAGTCCTTCAGGAGCTAGTTGGAGATTGGTTTCTTGTCCGATGAGTGTGTACATTAAACTTGTTTCATCTTCTGATCATTTTATTTTCTAATTTAAAGTTTCTTTCTTATTTCCTAAAAAATCTTTCCAGTTGAAATTCCCTGGGAGACCTTCACCTAAATAAACACAATCTCCTCAATATTGATACATATTCCAAATAGAAGTTTTCTGCTCCTTTTTATACTTGATTATACTAAATATGCTGCCTAAATTTCATGTTGGTTTGTTTTCCTCTGCTTGTTTCATACTTAAATACAACTTTTATCTTTTATACATCTTTTCTCCCTTATTAAAACAGATTTCAAAATCCTGAGGACAAATGTCATATCTTGCGTTTCTTTGATATATCCTTCAGGATAGCTCAATTACTGTTACTACTTTAAAAAAAAATACCAGTATGTTTGACAGAGAACCTCTGTAGAGACCTAAAATCTTAAGAAGTTAAATTAATTACATTGTAATTATTTTCTTTTCCTTCATGAATCTATTCAAGCTTTGTTTTAATCATGATTTTTCTCTTAACAACTTGTCAACCTGTATTCCCATGGATTGTGACCTGAGGGAGGTCGGAGACATAAATCCCCAAACTTGCACTATATCAAACACTGAAATATATTCTGGAGAACATTATGACCTTCTTGCCTACATCTAATGAAAGGTAAGAAACATGACTAAAACGTCTAAGCTTTCATTCCTTTTTCCAATGGCTAGGCAGAAAAAATGAGACTCACCAATCTCTAAGATTCTCTAGCTCTAGGGATTATCCGATTTCCTCATAATGATTCTGGGAATGGAGGTGGACACGTAAAACGTGTGGTGGAGCTGACCTTCCAATGAGGGAAGAAGTTTCCCTCCCACAATCGTGCTGAAAGTTGCATTTCTTTTAATGACTCCACTTAGAGCAGCAGGAAGCAAAGTGATCTTCACCAGCAGGTACTTAGACAAGAGTGAGAGGTTGGATGTGGACTGCTCTATTAAAACATCCCCATCTAAACAGGGCTTCCTGGAGCTTAAGTGCCCATTGCTGCGGAAGCCAGGATCCCATCTGGAAGTGAACAGCAAATCTCACAGCTCTGTCTAATGAGAAGAACTGCATCAAGGAGACATCCTTAAATAGATGAAAGATCCATGGCACCTAATGGACAATTAATTAACTTCATTCTTCAGAGTTTTTAAACATCTGATAAATAGAGAAGTAAAGAAAACTCTCTAAGTGAAACCCTGAAGGAAATTAAAAGCGAGATTAATTACAAATGACTTTCATCTTTTGAATATTTCCAATATTATGTTGTCTTAAAGCAAAATAGTTAGTGATGACATCCTACTTGTAATGTTTTCCTTTGTTTGAAGTCATGAGGCCAATGGCTAGTGCTGCTGCACGTGGTGAAGACACAATCGGGACAGTTCTGCGAAAAATACACTGACATGCGGGACCATGGTTCAATATCAGACTGAATGAAATGATGTTTAGTGAAATTCCGTCTAGAAAGGCTGTAAAATTATTGTTCATGTTTATTATTCGACACATAAAACTAAGGTCCAATTAAGGTAATTAATTTTTTTTCTAGAAACAGCCCTAAAATTCAGGTTTGGTAAATGTTTGGGCTTATTATTTTGTCTCTCTATCCTAGCAATTAATTCAGAGGTGTAGGGAAGGTGAAATAAAGATAGCATTGTAAATTTCTTACATGCCTTATATTTTTAAGGTAAAACATTAGCAATCAGTTCCTTTTTTTTACTTCTTACTAGGTTTGGGTTCCTTTGAAGCCTCTGAGAAAATTTATAGTGACTATTTTCTCTCGAGGAATTCATACCAATTTGGGAGAAAAACATTTTCACAAAATCAACTGAGTGAAATATTTAAAGAAAGATAAAAATGTGTAACATGGGTAAAGTTTTCTCTCAGTTAGGAAGATAAGGCAGGATGGCCATGATCTAGCTAGGTTAGAGGATGAGGAAATCAAGAAGATTTTCTCTAAATTGTTATTCAGCATTTTAGAATACAAAGGATGAAAGATGTCAGCCATCATTTACAGTATTAAAAGATATGTCTTCATTTCTTGGGTAATGGCAGTAGATCTAATGTCCTTGTATAGACAAAGATTTGATTTACTAAATACACTATCAAGTGTAGTTAGTGAACTCTGTGAGTTAATACCAACAGCAGTGACCAACAACACTATTATTTTATTTTTGTCTTCCAGAGTTTTTCCCAGAAGGGACTTAGGATAAAGAGAAAAGCAGACTTATTCCAAGAGTAAGTGACTCAGAACCACAGACTTTTTACCTGCTAGAGTGGATACAGAAAATCCACAAATTTTGTATGTATGTATGTATTATTTAAAAAGCTAAGATTAAAATATTAAAACAAAACTTTTTTGCCTCTCGTCTTCCTGCAATTTTTGCCTCAGCAAAACAGAACAAATTTCAAAAGGAATACAAGTTTCCTTGAGATTTCCAGATTCTTATGCTAATGTGGAATCCAGTCTATTAATGTCTTCTTTCAGCTCAGTCCTAGAGGTTGGTATTGATGGCACTGCTCCCAAATCTGGAGACGTGAATAAGCCCTGGAGAATAGTGGCTGTCATTAAAAAGTTGCCATCTGTCTTTCTTTGATATCTGCTGTGCTATAGTCAGTCAAAGTATTTCCCTATCCTTTCAATGACAGCTCATGGTAAGATAAACTCACCATGATAAGATAAATGGCAACTTTTTAATGAAAACCACTATATGTGAGCTGCTTGGTTAGGCTACAGCTCCTCAAAGTGCATCTCATACCTGATTCCCTAATATCAAAACCAATGACCTATTCTTCCGAGGATTTTCTTTTCAGTTCTGTAACTTACATGATTTAAAAGTCTTCCCCCCTCCTATTTTAATACCTTCTCAGAATGAGGCCTTGAGTGACCCTGTAATCTTAACAGCTTATAGTAATTTGTTGGAAAGTGTTTATTTAGAGCACAAAGATATATTTTTTCCATTATCTTGAGTAAGATTGGTAAAGTGAGTGGAATGAGTGATTTTATTTATTGGAATTATTTTCCTCTCAGGAAAGATAAACATGCTTTACAGAGTGTAAGGCTTGAATCTGGAGCTGCTTCTAACGTGTCACAGCTGCCCTGTGACCGACTCCACGGAGATTTCCCACATCTCTGCGTATCACTCAGTCCAACGCGAATGTGAAGCGCTACAAT
>PVIC010040616.1:0-16568 GCA_004025085.1 Thryonomys swinderianus
GCACAATATCCTGTAGTTGGAATGACATACTGTGTAACACTTTCAGAACTGTCTCATTGGTATGTAATTAAGACTCATCCATGACTTTCCTGGCTAAACACCTCATTTTTTCTGTTGTTGAGTCATTTCTCCCTATATAGATATACTAGTTTGTTAGCCATTTAGTTATGAAAAATGTCTTGCTAACTTCAAATTTTCAGTCACTGAATAAAGCTGCTATAAAAATTCATACATAGATTTTATATTATCATAAGTGTTCTATTCAGTTGGTAAATACCTATGAGTATAATTTCTAGACTATGTGGTAAAGCTGTGTGGACAGGTCTGAAAATCTGCCAGATGGTCTTCCAAAGTGACCCTATCAGTGTCATTCTCACAGCAAGAGATGGGGTTACTAGATTTTTTGAATTTTAGCTGCTGTAATGGGTGTGTAGTGGTATCTCATTATTGTTTTAATTTGCAATTCTCAATGATTAAATTATACTTAGCATCTTTCTATGTGCTTTTCACCATCTGTATGTGTTCTTTGGTGCTATAAAGATTCAGACTTTTGTCCATTTTTTGCTTAAGTTTTTGTTAGAATTGTATTGTATCTTAGGCATTCTTTGTATATTTTGGACACAAACCTCTTATGCAAACTATGTTTTGCACATCTTTTCTAAAGCCTGTGGCCCATATTTTAATTCTTAAAACAGTGTCTTGTGCTAAACGCTAAACTGAAGTTTTTCAAGTTAATAAAGTACACATGGTTATTTTTTAATCATAGTTTTTTTTTTTTTTTTTTTTTTTTAAGACAGGGTCTCGCTTTGTAGTTCAGGCTGGCCCTGAGCTCACTATGTAGCCCAGGCAAGCCTGGAACTCAGCAATCCTCCTGCCTCTGTCTCACGAGTGCTGGGATTATAGGCGTGAGCCACTATGCCCAGCACTGTGGTATATGGTATTGATGACTGGTGGGCGTGAGTCACCACGCCCAGCATCGTATGTGGTTACCAGGATCGAACTCAGGGTCTTGTGCTTGTGAGGCAGGTGCTGGAACCACTGAGCTAAATCTCCTGCCCCATAAGTTGTGTTTTGATGCCATGTCAAAAAAGCCATCACCATGCCAAAATCGTCTAGATCTGGAGGCAAACTTCTGTCATGTGAAAATGTCTTGTTTTGGTTTCATTTATAAGTAGACCTTATTTCACTTAAAAGCAGCAGTTGGGAAAGGTGATTACTCTTTCTCTCTATATATTTTCTGTCCTTTTGCTTGCAGGATACTACACTCCCCTTCCCCTCACCTCACAAGTTACTCTTCCTCAGTCTACTGGTTAACTTCTCTGCCTTTGATGCCTGACTGTAGGACTGCTCTGGGGCTCCACCTGTGGCTACTTCCTCCTATATACTTGTGGTCTTAGGGAATGTACTAGTTCTGTGTTTTCAAACATTATCTATGTTGCTGGCCATGTTTATATCTCCCTAGAATCTGCCTTTTTAGTTACAGATCCATATGCCCTCAATTAAATCTGTGTTGATTACATTTGAAACTCAGTGGCCTTTAATCCAAAGTCTTCACTTCTAACCCCCAGCTTGTAGCTTTTACAGTCTTCTCATTTCAGTGCTAAGGGGACCTCACGTTCTTGAGCAGCTACAACTAAAGATGGTACTTATTTCATGGAAATAGTCAAGGACTGATGTGTAAAACAGGGAAGCAATGCCTCCTACAGGTGCTTTCTTTGGTAGATTACTTGCCAGATAGCTGCATTATGCACTTGAATAGTCTTCTCTGACATGAGCTCCAAGCACATAGAACGAATGATGCACGGTCCCTGAGTCTGGGTTGTGAAGGACTTTCTAGCTTCTCTTCTCACTGGTTTGGACTTTTCTGGGAAGTTATGCAAAAAAAGGTTTGTTGAATTTTGTATAGCATGACATCACATGGACCATCTATCTGAAGTCCTTAAATCAAACACTAGTGTCAACTGCCAGAGGGGAAACTGAAGGCAGTTTTGAGTATCTGTCTCCAGTTGAATTCTTTGATGACTGACCCAGGAAAGACTAGCAGAAGACTATCCCATTCAAGCCCAGGCCAAACAGCTGACCTACAGAATTTTGACAAAAGTAGATAATTTGTGTTTTAAATCACCAAATTTTTTGATGGCTCATTATGCAACAAAAGGTAACTGCAATGTAAGAAATGCAAGTAACTTCTATTCACAGTATCTTGTATAGTACAGTGTAGATTTTGGGAGCTTTGGAAAATATATGCACTTGAATACAACTGGGTATCCTGTGCTACGTGTATTTTTGTTTGACAAGAAAACTTATTATCTTCTCCTCTTCTGATTTTGCAGTCTATAGAGTTCTTGTATCAACTGGCTTGAGTTTTTATAATATGCACTCTTAAACTTATTGGTGCCTGTGTGTCTGGTAGATTCCCTTGTGGTCCCTGTGAGTGACCAGAGGGAGTGAGTGCTGCAGAAGTGAGTCTGAGATCAAATATCCTGCTGCAATATACTTTCAAAAAGCAAAGTCAGCTCTTTCCTAGATTTCTTTCTGGTTCTCCTCTTCCTCTTCTTGGTATTGGATTGGATTCTCTACTTATCATTTGCTCATTCAATGAACTCTTCAACTTTTTCCTAAGATTAGTTCCTATAGGTCAATCAATATAGATCGAAAGGATTTTATATCCATCCCAAGGAGCAGACTAGTAGAATTTAAGCTGCCTAGGAAGCAGGGTAGAAAGATGTAACCATTCATTAAGCCAGAGAGTACCAGGTAATCAGGAACTGTTTCCAAAGGCAATTGCACCTGAGCAAGAGTGAAAATAAAAAGAGGGGTGCTCCCCACCCTCACGAGGCCCCAGGCTAGTGGGAAAGGACCTCAGGGAAAAGGTGCAACAAAGTGAGGAGATCAGAGCCTTGACATGGGCCTCAGGCCCTGTGTCTCTGCAGTGGACCCTGCCTGTGCCATGGCTGGAAGCTGCAGTGCCCCCACACCACTGGCAGTGTCGCCTGACAGGAGCACAAACGGAAGATGCCCACTCTGTGGATGGCACCGGCTAGCTCCAGGTCTGCAGGTCTTATGGACTGTATGAGTGGACAGTCACTTGATGCCTGTGCATGTGTCCTCTTGGGAAATGCTAAAGGGTAGACTGAGTATGACCAGTTTACATAGACTGCTAAGCAGATGTCTGGAACATCATTTCACTTATTTGGATGTTTGCTTTTTAATTTTTATTTATTTATTTTTTTTGAGACGGGGTCTTGCTTTGTAGTTCAGGCTGGCTCTGAGCTCACTATGTAGCCCAGGCAAGCCTTGAACTCAGCAATCCTCCTGTCTCTGCCTCCCGAGTGCTGGGATGACAGGTGTGAGACACCACGCCCAACACTGTGGTATGGGGTATTGATTGCTGGTGGGCGTGAGTCTCCATGCCCAGTATTGTACGTGGTTTCCAGGGATCGAACTCAGGACCTTGCGCTTGCGAGGCAGGCGCCGGAACCACTGAGCTAACCCTCCGGCCCTTGGATGTTTATTTTTGTGGTGAAAGGAGCTGATTTTCCCAACGAGTTGTGCTTTAAATGGAATTTTGGCCAGGCTCCCTGTCATCCACTGGTCTCCATGAGGCTTTCTGCTAGATCTGTGATCAGTCCAGCAGGCATGTGCAGGCCGTGCAAAGGGCTGGAGGAAACATGGAAAGGCCTGAGGTAGAATCCTGCCTCTGTCTCACTGACTGTAGGCCTGAACAAGGCAGGACAGTGCCCTGGCTGGCTGTGCACATCACAGGAAGCTCGTGCTGTCCGACCTGGTGGGGATGCTGAGAGAGCTCAGGGCAACTGTGTACAGTGAGCCAAAAGGAGTGCTCAGTGCTGCCTTGGACGGCTGCTGTGCTGATGTGTGGCATATGCTTTCTGCAGGTAAAGAAGGAGGGAAAAGGGCCTTAAACCCAAATCACCAGCTTCACACAGTCAAAGCTGTCAGAGGCAGCTTTGCTCTGAAAGGAGCCTGAGGTTTGCAAAGGCTCCATGACTTAGGGAAACTTTGACTCAAAACATGTAGCCAGAGAGCCCTCAGCAGGATACCAGTGCCATGCTGTTTGGACCTTCCAGCCATCAGAATCATGGGCCAAAGAAACCTCTTTACAAACTACTTCCCCTCAGGTGTGTTGTTTTGGCAACACAAGCTGGATACCTCAGGGAATGGAAGAGAGCATAATGGCTGTGGACACAAGGCCTTGGAAGGGCTGGCAGAGTCCTTTAAAAGTCACACTCCCAGGGTGTGGCTGGAATGAGAAATCCTGTACATAGGAGCCTCGTGACTGAGTCATTAGGTAGAGTTAACATCCCAGGCCAGAGGGCAGGCACATTGTTGAGGTTAGCACATTTCTAGCAAGTGAGTTCTGCTCAGCTGTGGTGTGAAGGCTCAGGGTACTCAGCTAGGTGGAGCCTACCTGCCCCACCGCCCTGGCTGCACAGCCTTCAGTCTCTGCTGCCTGGAGTCCAGTGCAAGTCTCTGGTTCCCTGCTGCACGGCATCCTGCTGCAGCCTGTGCCAGGCGCAAGCACAAGCGGTGGGGGTGGGGGTGGGAGTGGGGGTGGGGCGGGGGTGGGGTGGGGCTAGGGCTGGGGGTAGGGGCCGAGACCACACTGTGGTTCTCCAGTTTTGGACAAGCCAGTGAAGTGTTTAAAAATGAATTCACTGTTAACTTTTCCCTGTTAGGATAGTTAAGAAGTTAGTTATTGCTGACTGTAGCTCAGCATTTCTCAAAGAAAGGGCACTCTGACATCGTAAGAATGAAACTAATTGTCTCAAATAAAGCATTTTTTTTTTTGTATTGACTGAGAAGAGTGTTTCTGATATTTTCTTGGTTTTCTCTCCTTTCTCCAAGGATGAGAGGAGAGTTCATGGTGTACCAGGGTGGCCAAGAGAGTTTCAAGCTATCTCAGATTCATATCTGTTGGCTAATTAACCTTTCTATGTATTAGGCTCTCCAGAGGAACGGAAGGTGTGTGTGTGTGTGTGTGTGTTTACAGTTGTTCCTTGGTGTGAATGGCAGTGTTGGTTCTCGGTTCCCCTAAAGATATCAGAATCCAAGAATGCTCAGCACCTTTAGTGAAACAGCATCTTGCTTCCGTGTACTCGTCTGCACACTTCTGATCATCTTTAGGTTACTTAGAATACCTGTTACAGTGTAAATGCTATGTAGATAGTTGTTAGCTTGTGTCATTTAGGAAATAATGACAAGAAAAAGGTTTACCTGTTCACAATAGATGCAATTTAAAAAAAAATAAACTCTGTGATGAGGAGAATCTGTGAAGGTGGATGGGTTCACTGCAAATGCAAGTATGTGTGCATGTGTGCTTGGAGGGGGACAGAGAGAGGGACCATGTCATGTGGTGGTGGAGGGAGGCTTGGTAACTTAAAAATCTGCATGGTGGACAAGCAGACTGCAGATCTAGAGAGGATTCCTTCCTGCTTGAGCAAGGCCAGTCTTTGTGTTTTTAAAGCCTTCAGCCCATTAGATGATGCCCATCCACATTATGGAGAGAAATCTGCTTACTCAAAGTTCATCAGTTTAAATATCAGTCTCATGCAAAAAAAAAAAAAAGAAAAAAAAGAAAAGAGTACTCAGAAAAATCCACCATAATGTTCAATCACATCTCTGGCCACTAATGCCCAGCTAAGTTGATGCTTAAAAATTTATAATCACACTAAACCCCCATTTTTGTGACACCAATTAAAATACTAGTCTTTTCCTCACAGGTTGCTAAAAGGATTTACAGCATAGCACATCACAGTGACCGCACAAAGCCTGTCTCTGTGACAGACTCCCCAGAACCCTGTCAGTGCCTCCTCCCAACTCCAGATTCCTGAGGCTTCTCCTGGATGTCCTTGTGGGAGTTCAGTTTCCTGCTCATTTCTGCAGCCAGACCCCAGCTCTGACTCTGGCACACAGGAAGTGCATGGGATGGTGAAGAGGTGGAAGGCAGGAAGGAATTTCGGGCAGGTCTTCCAGCCTAGCTGCTCTCCCAAACTCCACTGTCCTGGCCCCACCCTGTTCCTGCCCGCTCCTTCCTGCGCTAAGGTTTAGGTGGGGCTGGAGCTGTCTGTTCTGGTCAACCAGGTTCCTCTCTCCACCCGGCCTGTGGCAGGTTAGAATCCCAGGCATCTGCAATGCTGTTCTTCCCCAGCCCCTTCCCCAGCGACATCAGGAGTCCTACTCAGGCCCTTGGGACAAAGCTCAGGGTTGCTGATCTTGTGTGGCTCCACCTTGCGGGGCCTCATGAACGTGGGAAAGCCTGCTTCTTCCTTGCTGGTCCCATTTCACCTCACTGATGAGAAAACGAACTCTGGGCCCCAGGCTCCTTCAAGCGCCCCTCCCCCCCACCACTACCACTGCACACTCACTGCTCCGCAGAGCCTGCAGGCCCCATAGGCCACTTCCTTGTGTTGGTCAAACATTTGCAACAGAGTGGTCAACCACAGGCTTGAATGGTGCATCCAGAGGTAGAAGAGACCAGATGCTCCAGCTGCGGGGAAGCTGATGAAGCTGCACTTTGTCAGGTAGGACATTTTTTGCTGCTGCCTTCCTTCTCATCTTCCTGATAGTTCTGAGCCCACCTCAGGAGTCAGCACCCCCGGGCACCTACTGGGCAGGGTGTTATTCTGTTTTGGTCCTAGAGATCAATTTCAGAGCTCGCAAGCCTCACAAGCCCTCTATCTGTGAGCCACACCTCTAGGCTCTGGAGGGCTCATTGTTTTGAGACTTTGAACCCAGTATTGTCACTTGAGAGAGAAGTTCATGTAAAAACTCAACAGTGATATACCCAGATCTTGAGATCCTTGGGAGCTGCACATATCCCCTGTGCCGTACAAGGTCTTTCCCAGAAACCTGTCTGCCTTCACCCCCTGTTGCAGAGGGTGGTACCCGCACTGTAGTTCACTGGGCTCTGAGTCAGATCGTGGTAGCAGACTTTGGTGACCACATCGTATATGAGGTCATGGCACTCTCTACCATGGTTGCGAAGGGAAACCAATTTGTTGCAGGGGCAGAGATGGGAGATCTTCCACTAGACAGCTCATTGGGACTGTGGAGGTGCTGCTGTTCAGCTTTCCTGCTTTGTTACTTTTATTTTTTCGGCCCTGACTAAATCATTTCCAGTGACCTGTCCTCAAGATGGCTGGACTTCTTTTCTGCTCAGTCTAGCCTGGTGTTGAACATTTTTCAGTTCAGTCCTTTTGTCAAATCTGTGATTTCTTTTGGGACTTCATAATTCTTGCCATCTACTGAAATCTCACTTGCTTTACACATTGTCCCCTTGATGTCTGTGAGCACTTTTAGAATGATTTTTGAATTTCTTTTTTTTTTTGAGACTGGGTCTCACTTTGTAGTTCAGGCTGGCCCTGAGCTCACCATGTAGCCCAGGCAAGCCTTGAACTCAACAACCCTCCTGTCTCTGCCTCCCAAGTGCTGGGATGACAGGCGTGAGCCACCACGCCCGGCACTAATTTTTGAATTTCTTTCAGGTAGCCTTATGACCTTATTAGAGTCAGTTCCTGAGATTTTTCTTGTTTGGACCACCTTTGTGTGGTTCTACTTCCCTTGACTGTCTATGTTGGCATCGTGCGTTGGGTGAGGCAGCCTGACCGGGGATTCTGGAGCCCCTGCCACCTCCATCACAACTCTTTCCCTCAGGGAGAAGCAACTATGAATTGTGTCCCTTTCCTGTAGAGAGGTGCCACCTCCAACCTTTAGCAGGCTGCTAGGCTGCAATGGATCTGTCCAACCCCCGAGTCTGGTAAGATCAAGACAGCCCTCTCCATGGAGAAAGCTGGCACCTTTTTATACCCTGGGCAAACACAGGAGCTGGCTGTGCCGGGTGCAGGCTCCCCGCTAAGAGGAAATCTTTTCATTCCTTTTTGGTGAACCACATTCTCTTAGGGAACAAGTGGCTTTCAATTAGTTTCCGACTTCTCAACAACAAAATCTGTCCCTTGTACACATTTTGGAAGCTCAGACAAATTGCCAGTTTAAATTTTGCTGTGTACACTGTTTCTGAACAGTAGCCTCTCACTAAAGACTTTCGGGAGGACTCGAGGATGGCAGAAGCCCCAACCCTGTGGCTGGCAGAGGCTGCAGTAACCTAAGGGCAGACTGTTAATGGGTTATCTTAGAACATCTGTGTCCAGATGCTCCGTCTGTCCATGGGGTGGGAGAGAGAGACAGAGAGAATGGGGCCATCAAAGGGGAGGAAGCCACAGAGGGGAGGAAATGAATGGGAGGAAGTGAGAGGTTAAAGTGCTGCAGAGGAAATGAGAAAGGAGAGACAACAAAAGTTAGGATGTAACGAAGGCAGGAAGGGTGGGGAGGAACAGGCAAGATGAGTGAGAAGACCACCCCTGCCTAGCTCTTTCCTGAGCGCTGCTGCAGGCTGCCCTTCTGCCCTCCCCAAGAAGGAACTATTTTGCTACAGAAACAGAACATGGATAAATATATGTGCACAGGGTTCTGCAGGCAAGTGAGACACGTGGCCCTGGCTTCCTGGGTTTCAGAGCAGAAAGTGGGCTGTGTGTCCCATGGGGGGACTGTGGGAAAGGTCAGCAGAGCTCACCCATCACACACATCACTGGACGCCTCAGCCATTCGAGCTATATCCCTGTCAGAACTCACGTGAAGGTCTCACAAGAGCTGCGGAGCATCTTTTGTAGGAATGGGGTGTTAAGGAACCCACATCCTGCCCCGCACCCAAGCTAAGGTGGGGCTGGGATCTCCGGGGAACCTTAGATCCTTCTACAGAGAGTGTTCTGAGGAGAGGAGGTCAGGTTAATCCTGTGGGAGAAGAAAGGGAGGAGCCGAGGAAATCGGGGCTAGGTCAGCTCTCAGGGACATTGTGGCAGACTGCCTAACCCCCGGAGGACTAAGGGCTCCACCAAGGACTGTTGGAAAAGTGGCTCTGTGCAGGTGGTGAGGCATTTTTACGTGCTCTTCAGCAACTGCTCGCTCTTTTGGGTGAAACTGCTCCCAAACAGTCTCCTGTGAAGAAAGTTCCAGGACACCATCACACGCGGTCTTTTTGCATTCCCCACTTGTTGCCATCAAAAGGGTCGCTTTGTCTCCACCACCTATTGGTCCTGAACTCTTTCTCTGAGTTTTCCATGTTTCAACAGTTTGTCAGACATCAGGAGGAGAAAGAAAGAGGCAGTCCCGGGCCTTAGTCTTCTCACAAATGTCCTAAGGTGTCCTTGTCCCCTGTGGGTGTTCTTAGATCAGTACATCCAGAGGCACTTGAAATGTCCTCAGGGGTCAGGGTGAAGTCTAAGGGTGTTGGGATTGGGCTGATCTTGGGTTAGTCCAGTTGCACAGTAGTTTAGGTGAAAATGTGTGAGTGAATCTAGCAGTTCTCTCTGCTCAGGGACCTGAGGTTAGATGTAAATAGCTCAGTTTACAACCTAGGATTTAGGCCTTGTTCACATCCAAAATTCCCTTTAAAGAGCTGACCTCTATTTGGAGAGATCAGTCACCAAACAGAAAGGTGAGGCTGCTTATTTCCTCTGCATAAAGTGGCTGATATTGGGGATGAGCTCTGTTTGATTTGTTTTGCCCTGTTCTCATTGACTGAATCCAGCCAGAGGCAGAGAGATTTCTGAACGTAGCTCCCCAGTTTACAATGTCCACCTTTTGTCCTGGAGCTTTCTTGTGCTGCAGGCGCTGGGTGACATGCTTAGGCCCCAGCTCCAATGTCCTTTCCTGGCTTTTTCTGGCCAGCTGTTGCTGGGGCCAATTGAGCTATTTATATTTTGCCTGTCAGCTGCCTTGGAACAGTGCACAGTAAGCAGGCTGATTCCTTGGCTGACTTCCTTACGAGCTGGTAGTGGGAAGATGGTAGAGAGGAGGGGCCCTCATGAGATCCCTGGGGACTGGCACCTGGGTCTGTTTGCAGTGAGTTTTTGCAGCTCCTCACTCTCTCCCCAATTTATGCATACTCACTGACCAATATATCCTGAGATGCTTAAAGAGATGACTGAGACTGGGGGGTATGCTTGGATAGCTCAATTGGGGGGCAGTTTAGGTGCAAACTCTCGAGGTGAGCCAAGCGACTCTTGTCAGTTCAGGGACCTGAGTTAGATATAAACTACCGTCATCATACTCCACGGCAACTCTAAGACGAGCAAAGCCCACTCTGCCATCAGGGATCCCAGACTCATGATTACTGTGCCGCCGTGCATCCCCATTTCCATTGGCACCACGACCTCAGTGGGAGACACCACACCTCCTCACGTACTGGGGTGAGCAGCAGCACCTCCCTGTTACTGTGCTGCACGTAGAGTTTAGGGTTCACTCCACACTACACTGCTTCAGGGGTCCGCTCGGAGCCTGTCACTGTTTTGTGGCGGAGGAAGCAGTTGCTCAGGAGGTTGATGGCTGGTGGCAGTGATGATGTTAGAGGGCTGCCTGGCCCCAGATGGTGGAGAACCTGTAAACTATGCCAGTCAGTACAATTGTTCCTTAGTCCCAGCACCCTTTAGTACCCAAATCCTTCCACATACAACTCTTAAGTAACATGACATACACTTTTCACATAACTCATTCATATCCTTCCCTATATTGTAATTCACCTCTAGATTACTTATAATAACTTAATAAAATGTAAACACTCTTATAAATAGTTATGTTGATATGTTTGGGAAATAACTACAGAAAAAGTTCAGTGCATGTTTAGCATAGATGCAACCCTCACAGGCCTAGATTCAGAACATAGAGCGAGACTCCATGATCGACCTGAGGTGAGTGAGGTGAGCAAGGGGGGGCTGAAGGGGCCGAAGGCCAGCACTTGGTGGAGGTACCGCAGGATGGTCCACTCACTGCCTTCACCTGATTTAGCGTCGGGCACATGGGCAGTCCAAGATCTTCATTTTGGAAGTTTCTGGAGATTTTGTTAATTACCATCTTCTGCAGCTTGTTAGATTTGTAGACAAGGAAACCATGTATAGGAGGGTGACCAAATTTGACCTCAGGCTGTCTATCACCATCTGCTTTTGAGTTAGAAGAGGTTTCTGAGCAGAAAAGGTAAATGAAGCTTGAATGGCTTACAAGATCAAAGGTCACTCATAAGTGACACCCAAAGGCCCAGAGGTGGAGAGAAACTGACTTTTGTGTGGACTTGACAAAAGTTAAGGTGCTGCAGCTGTTGGTCTCCAAGAACCTGTATCCTGTAAAGCATACTGGTTACTGAGATTAAGTGAGATCATGAGTATTTTAAGTCCTTGCCAGTATACGTGAGACACAGCTTGCACATGTTGAACAAGAAGGGTAGAGCTGGCTTCACACTTCTGTGCCTTTGGAAGCCTTCCCCTCCTTGCCCTCCACCTCCTCTTGGCAGTTAGGGGACTGTGCCAGGCTGGATGCTAGGGGAGGGGTGGGTTGATATTTGGGAAGTGGTTGACTGGGAATGGAATAGCTCAGGAAGGCAGGTGGAAATTAAGTAACTAAGTTCCATTTTTTATTAGCAACTGGCAGGCAGCCCAACACTGCTGGATAAATGCAACACATGAATTTTTGTTCATGTTTTTGTTCATTCACTAACTCTTTCCTGGAAGACCTATGCTTCTATTTCTTAGAGATTTTTAATTTTCCTATTATAAGCATGGGGCTTTTGACATTCCTAGTCACAAACCTCAAGGGACTTTGTAAAAGCTCTGCCTTTCATTAAAAATCTCATGTCTTAGCTCTCCATACACAGCGGCTATGACTTGAAAGCTCAGTTCCTGCAAAATTCATGCTGACACTTCACCCCCAGTGCAACAGCACCACAGGTGGGGGTTGCAGAAGAACCCCGGCTGGAAGGGTGAGCACTGTGTCAGTGGTCAGACAGACTGCTGAGTGAGGCACAATGTTCATTTCCTCTGGAGGGTTCAGAGTTCAAGGTGCATCCCAGAAGCAGGGAAGAGGACCTCAGCAGAAAGTGATCCCAGCAAAGCCTTGACCTTGGAGTTCCCAGCCTCCACAAGCTATAGAAAATAAATGTAAATCCTTGATGAATTATCCAGTCTTGAGTACTTTTTTCTTTGGATCAGCAGAAATGAAACTAAGATAGAATATAGAGCCTAGGGTGGAACTTCTGTGGACAATACAGAGTTCTGTCCTTTGGGTACTAACTATTGACCTTGAGTAGGCCCAGGATGAACTGCTTCTAGACGGGCTCTTATAGAACTCAGTGTCCCCAGGGGCCAAGCTGGCACCACACTGAGTGACTCTACAGGGTACAGGAGCTGCCAGTCACTCTTCTCAATCCAGTGGGACAGTTCTTTCCTTCAGCAAAGTAGCACACTCTTTTCTAAACTAACAGTGCACAGTCCTCCTGGCTTAGCTGCTTATCTTGCATAAAGGAGCAGGTGAAGAGTGTGATACATGGTGTTGACATGTGGCTTGGGGAAGGTCATGTCATCAGGTGGGAGAGTGTCCTGGTGTGAAGCAGGCAGACACTGTGTGCTCCCTGCATATTGTTGCCAGCAAAGACAAAGCCCAGTGTTTCCCACTTCCTTTGTTTTCAAGGGAATTTAGGCATCCATCATGGGCTAGCTCCTAATTTTAAAATGTGAGCAAGTGACTCAGTGTCTTGTTTTTAGGTTTTTGAGGCAGGGTCTCGCTTTGTAGTTCAGGCTGGCCCTGAGCTCACTATGTAGCCCAGGCTGACCTCGAACTCACAGGGATCCTCCTGCCTCTGCCTTCTGAGTGTTGGGATTACAGGCGTGATTCACCATGCCTGGCATTATGATACGTGGTATCAGGGACCTTGCAATTGCCAGGCAGATGCCAAAACCACTGAGCTAAATCGCCGGCCCAGTAAGTCACTGCTTTTAAAAACTTGTGCAGAGCAGCTCTGTGAGGTCCAAATCCTGCATGGCTGTGGTAGAAGT
Source organism: Thryonomys swinderianus (assembly GCA_004025085.1). NCBI lineage: Eukaryota > Metazoa > Chordata > Mammalia > Rodentia > Thryonomyidae > Thryonomys > Thryonomys swinderianus. The sequence goes on from PVIC010040616.1 coordinate 12,897, forward strand.
GGAAATCCATTCTCTGTCCCTGGTTCCTTCGAGTGTCTGGATACAGTGTGTGAAACCTACAAACATGAGCCTCCGAGGAATTTTACTTATAAACTGTTCCTGTCCCCACCTACTCATGGTGAGTAACATGTCTTCTGGCACAGACCCGGCCTCACAGTGCATTGGCCACCTATAAAGAAGAACTGAGGTACATGTTTTCTGGATTTAATTTTGAAATCCCACGGGAAGGCTCACAGCCCTGCTGCACCCACATACCCAGTTTTGAATGAGATGACTAAACGGTGGGTGGAGTTTGGAGTACAACTGGCTCAGCTCAGCATCCTGCACCAAGGTGGGTGGAGAATGAGTCTCATGAACATGTTCTCCTGTGTAAATCACACAGCTGGGGTGAGCAGGCTGGTCCTAAAGACAGTAAGGAGATGGGCAAGCAGGGTCTGGGCTGGCCTCGATGGTCCAAGTGATTACAAGCTTGGGATTCTTCCTGCTCTAGAATAAAGGTTTGTGTTTCCTCAGATTTATATGTCAAAGTTCCAGCCCCATTTCCTACAGTGATGGGGTTGGGGGCGAGCCTTTGGGATGGGATTAGGTTTAAATCAGGTCATGTGGGTAGGGCCCAGGGATGAGATGAGGGTCCCATAGAAAGAGAGCAGTGTTTCCTCCGTCTGTCTCCTTCTCGCTGTGTCACCGTCTCTTCTCTCTGTCACTGTCATCTTCTCTCTTCCCCTTCCCCTTTCCTCCTCCTCTTCTCCTTCTCAGGTCCCTCTCCCCCCTTGCTTCTCTGTCTGAACTCCTCTCTTGTTAAATACCTGGTCTGAGGCATTTGTTAGAGCCGCAGAACTGGGAATCAGTCTGTTCCTCTCCCTCATACACACTGATGTGCAGATCTGCCGCTTTGGGCATGCAGAATGTCTGCTTCTCTTCTCCTACGGGTTACTTCTGGGTAACGCCTAAGACACCTGTCCTGAATCTCTGTCTCCTGCTGCCATGCCTGCACCCTCTGGTGTCCCAGGGCTTTTCAGTGACCCCCAGAGGTAAGGGATGCTGAGGTAATGAAGGGAGCCAAGCTCTCAGGGAATCCGGGAAGGTCTTCAGAGCTGGCTGAGATCCTTCTGGAAGGGAAATCGCGGTGCGGCTTGTACCTTGAAGAATAAGCAGGGGGACAGACAAACAGGGGAGTAGCAGGGAGACTGATCAGGAAGTGTGATCTGAAAAGGGCTTGGAGTGAAAGGTGACACAGAACAGAGAGATGGGAGGTCTGCAAGATTTGTCTGTGGCCCGGGTCAGCAGAGTTTGCCTTCATCTTGTGGTTATCTGTTTAACGAGAAGCCATGTCCAGCGTTTTCCAGCCCACTTCTACCCTTCTGTCCTTCACTGTGCGATGCTGAGGTGAAGACTCTGACAACTGCAGCTCTGGTTTGCCAGCCATGCTTCCTGAGGCTCTGCCCATGGGCGCAGCAGGCTCCCTGCTTCCCACAGGCCGTTTCCTCCCTGCTCCTGGGAAGCTTCCTTTGCCATTGACTTTTTGCCCTGACAGTGAGAGCTCCTTCCTTCGTAGCAACTGAATCCATTCTGTAATTTCCACCATGGTCACAGCCATTCTCACCATGTCTCTTAGACTCACCAGGACCACTTGGAAGGTTCTCCCCCTCAGACTACAACTCATATCCATAGCGTTGAACAGATCCATAGGGTTGAACGGACACCGGCCCCCGTAGCAGAGAAGATAACAAACGTTCCAGTAGAGATCAAGTTGTGTGAAAACCACGTGTTCCATGGTCACTTAAAAACACAGATTTTCTGCAAGTGTAATCTTAGTTCAATTGGAAACTGTTTTCATGCTCATGTAGACCTTTTTCTTGGTTCCATTCACTTCCATTTGTCTTTCCCAACCTGGCACTAGCACCTTGATGCCTGGTACTGGGATTTCCAATAATTCTTGGTTTGATAGAATGAGTTGAGCTCTCCAGGACTATCCTGGCTTTTCTTACCCTTTGCATAAACTGTACAGCCATACGCGTGTGCGCGCTCGCATGCACACACACACGACCGAAAAGCTTGCTCCCTTTTTTGTATTAACTGGAACACATTAGGGGCACTTGTAATTGGTGGTATATTAGGTGGCTTTGTGTTATTGGAGCAAAGTACCTGAGAAAATAAGCTTATAAAGAGATGTTTATTTTTGCTTACAGTTTCAAAGCTCCTATGTTTGGTTGACTCCATTGCTTCGCACCTGGGATAAGGCAGAGCTTGCTGGTGGGGGTAAGTGGTGCGGCAGTCTGCTCACCTCACTGTGGCCTGGAAGTGAGAGGGCAGCAGAGACTGAGGTTCCGTGATCCTCTTCCAGGACACATCCTCCCTCAGTGGCCTAAAACCTCCCACTCTGTCCACCTCAAGTTCCCACCACCTCTCCATAGCACCCAGGCTAGGGACCACACCTTGAACCTGTGCACCATTGGGAGACACTTATCCTAATCACAGTAATGAGTGTTCTTTAATGTTTTTCAGTTAGATTTATAATTTTACCCAGAAAGGAAGTGCATCCTTTGTTAGATTTATTCTTGTGGATTTATTTTTTTAAATCTGTTTATTTATTTTAGCAAAACATTTATTGGTACCCTTTAGGCATACATAATGCTTGGATTCATCTGGTATGAATTCTTGTGGAATTTAAATTCTTGATTTCTTAACAGAATTTTAAGGGCAACTTTTTAATCTTGGCACTGGAGATTGAGCCATGGGCTTTTACATCACCAGCTTCTTCTTTTCTTTTTAAATTTTATGGTAGGATAAAACTGACCACTGTCCTATAATCTAATTAAGAGTAGTTCTAATTTCTCTTTATTTATTTTTAAAATTGAATTCTTTATTGGTACATTTTGTATAAATCTCACAATCACATACAACCTTGGGGAATTTGTACCAGTATATGACACAAGTTAATTCTCATTTTTACCCACATTTCTACCCACCCACACCACCCCAGTCCACCCCCTATATAAATGCTCTTTTATTTTCTTTCAAAGTCATATTTTTTCCTTCCCCTCATTATGTTCCCACGCCAAATTTCTTTTGGAAATTTCGCATCCCACAAAAACTGTCATACTTTCTAGAGCTCATTTACATCTACAGGTGTTCATATCAAAGAAAGGATCCTGTATTTGCATATCTGTGATCTATTTATTTCACTTATTAGTGTGTCCTCCAGGTGAATTTATTTGCACATAAATGAATCAATTTTGTCATTCTGGAGCAGAATAATACTCCATTTTTTAATTGAATTCTTTATTGGTACAATTTATATACATCTCAAAATCACATACAACATTGGGAAATTTGTACCAGTATATGCCACAAGTTAATTCTCATTTTTACCCATATCCCTACCCACTCCCCCCTCATCCCCCCTTTATACATGCTCTTTTATTTTCTTTCTGTATCATATTTATTCCTTCCCCTCATCACATTCCCACACAAAGTTTCCTATAGAAATATTCCACTCTATAAAAGCTGTCCTACTTTCTAGAACTCATTTGCATCTACAGGTGTTCATGCCAAAGAGAAGATCCTGGAATTGTCTATCTGTGATCTATTGATTTCACTTATTAGTATATCCTCCAGATGTCTCCATTTGCACCTAAATGGATCGATCTTGTCATTCTTTATGGCAGAGTA
>PVIC010040618.1:0-16584 GCA_004025085.1 Thryonomys swinderianus
GAAGATCCCACTTGGAGCAGTGACTTTATCTAAACTGTAAAAAATTAAGAGGAGAAATAACAGTTACATTGACAAGTCAAATAAAACCAGCAAAATGAACAAGACTAACTTCTCAACCACATCATCACAGGAAGGAACAGTGTTTCACATACATGCACTCATTTTTGTATTTGCTTGAAAAGAGAAAGTATGAAAACTGCCAAGAAATGAGCAGTATACACTTCATACAGATATAAAGTAGCTACCATCTGAGTACCTTCTGCTGTACCTGCCCATGTTATTTTAACATCAATGCATTTTAATATTATATCTTTAAGAAATTGAATCACCACTTATAGAAGTAAAAAGTGTAACTCAGAGGAACTGAAGTGTCCAATTGTAGAAAGCTGTTACTTGGGAGACATGGAGATCACACCTGAAACCAAAATTCACACATTCCCCACGGTTATTGCAGATCCCCATTTAGCTTGTGCAGTTGGTAAACTCAATATTCAAGTGTTTTAAAATCTCTTTCCAAAGTGGAAAAGGCATAGAGAGATTTGTAATTATTTTGATTTGGGCCAAAGAGTGCGCTTCCATGTTTCCCTCTGAGTTGGCTTCCGTCATCTGTGTATCTCAGGGATTAAAAGCTCCAAAGTAAACACTGTCTCTCTGCACAGCCAGTGACAGGCAACTCGGAGCCAACTGCACTTCCAGGCCCGGCCAGGTGTGGTGCACGTCTGCAGCCCCAGGCGAGGAGGCCCAGGGAAGAGGGGCTTCTCTGAGGAGGGCGGGGGGCTACACCCTGAGTCTGAGTCTTGCCGGGGCTACAGAGCAAGACCTTGACAAATGCTATCCAGTTCACACATAGTTGTGTCTGGAAAAAAAATGCTAATTAAATATTATGTCCCTACTCATTAGTCAGAAAATCTAGGGCACCCAAAGGGTAATACATAGGATTTATGTGGAATGAACCTCCTTTAAATGAGAAAAAACTGAGATCGATTTGTTCTTTATATGACTTCTGCTTAAAACTCAAAGTTGGTAGGAAAAGTATCTGTGACTATTTCATATTTTTCTAACCAAATTCTAAGTACAAATTGTACAAGAAGTAGATGAAAAAAGTAATATTTGACTCTGACTTCTCTCTGCTGTTTGTTACAAAAGCCATCTCTGTCCATGTAAATTACTAATGGGCAAACAAAATGACAAGGATTCATTAATTACTCAGGAGGGGAAACATCAGAGGGTCTATCAATAAACTACTCCTATTGGCCCTGAAAATGTTACTGTTCTACAAAACAATTTTCAGCCACAATATCCCAAGCTTCATTTCTCGTGAACATAGTGAATCTGTGACCCTGTGACCATAAACCTAGAGAAAAAAATGCTCTCAAAGGCCAGTGATTGTCATAATAAAAACAACACATATATTGGAAGCATCACGTATTTAATGTCAAAAAGTTCAAATTCAAGTACAAAAATTAAACACATGATTTCAACGTTAAAAACAATTTAACACTTCTTATTCAAATACAGTGAATATCAAACACAAATGAAGCATAACTATAAAATCCTTAAATACATAACAGCAAAATTAGAATTTATTTCTGTAACAAACAATTAACTAAAATGTTTATAGCTATTTTCAAGGACCACAATGGTAGACTGTGTCTTCAGTATTGCATAAAATTAGCATCTTAATCTTTTTGTCTCATCATTTCTTTCTCTATCATTTATTTTACCTGCTCCAATCTCCAATACAGATAGTGATCCTTGGTTATCAAATTTAGTATAACTATTGTTTTCAAGAGGCCTAATGTTTGTGAAAGTTTTGCAAAGCAGTTACACAAAAAAATAAGCTGCTGGGATCTACTGCCCATTTGGGAATTACAGGAAAATTCCATTAAGTTTAAAAAGAACAGCAGTTTCTAAACCACTGAATAACTTTTCAAATATTGCATTTTTATAAATTTTATGACTCTGATATTCTGAATTATTGTTGATATGTTGGAATATATTATTTTTAAAGCCGAATGTGCAAACCCGATTCTAAAATAAAACAGTATTTTACTCTGCATGCTTTACACAAAGTAATTTTCAGACTAATGTTTATAGATTTTCTTCAGAAGAATGAGGCCTGATTGGAGATATAGAGTCGCTGTCCAACATGGCTGCCATTAACAAGTGATACTGTTGGTGACAAGGGGTAGCTTGGGTAAGAATAAGGCCTTGAAGTGCAAGGAAGCACGCTGGGAATCCCAGGAGAGAGGGCAGCATTAACAGGGGAAAGACTACTTACTGAGCTGCGACGGAAACTGCAGTCTGTAAATAAATACATGAACAATTACACTGCACATCTTTAGGTATGCACACAAATTCAAGTCAAAGAGGCAAAGCATTAAAACTATAATCAAATTTTAACATAATGTTTTAACATTCAAAGTCCGATACTATTATATCAGTGGTAAAGATTACTTCCAAGTTCTCTGCATTGCAAATCTGAATAATTTTACCAACTCAGTATTTAATATTTTTCTTCACTGACAAAATGCTTCAGAGATCTTAACAGAATGCATTTTGGGAGGTTTTTTTAACATAGAACATCTCTGATTTGTCTTGCTCCACAAAGAAGCTTCTTTTTAATTTGGTTCTAGCAATAAGGGGTAGTTCATGAAGCAAAGATAAAAAAAAAAAAAACAACTCATAGTTGTTTTCTTAAAAACTGTATTATGCATTAAACCAGCAGAAATATTACCCCTGCACTTTAGAAACATTCAGAATAAACTTCCAATATTTCATTATTTAAACACTAATAGAAACATTTATAAAACTCCACATACCAATTTAATATTAAGAGTCCTACTGGTACCACAAAATAGTAAATCATCTTTATAAAGTAAACTTTAAAAAAAAACATTATCAACTTATAAAGTAGAAAAACTGCAAAAATTAAACCAAATTATTAATAAAAACAATTATACTTGAAATATTATTATTCCAAAGTATACATTTATCATATGCACCAAAAATTTCCTGTCTCATTAACTGCAGTAATTATGTGTGTGCACTAAGACCAAATTGGTAAATCTTGTAATTTCCAAAAACTCAACTAGGTTCTCTAGTCAAAGGTATGATGATAACTGTATAATAGGTATTTATAAAAGTTACGGTGTTTCCAGGAATAGAAAGAGAGGACCAGGTCGTGTAGGGTACAGGTAGAGGTTTTCGCTCTACAGTACTGTTCTGCTGTCACCACTGAGACCTATCACACGTGCACATTAACTGAGTGTTGTCATGGAACTTATGTTTAGCCAACAGGAATGAGATCAACTGCAGGAGAATAAGCTCAAGCAACATCAGAAAGGACCTAGTTAAGAAAAAATGGAAAAAATTAAAATCAGTTAAATATAGGTTTAATTGCCAGCACTGCAACACGCTATTAGAATAATTTTGTAACCTTTTTTTGTAAATGTTACCTAAACAAGTTTGTTTTAGAAAAACATAAAATACCCAGTAGAACAGTGTCAGTGTTCTGAAACTGGACAAGAAATTACTTTGATATTATCTGCTTTTCTAGCATCCAAAGTGGGATGACCCCATGTATCAATGAAAATGTTTTCTTCTTTAAAAAACGTCATTTTGCCCAAGGGTTAAAGAATGAAAGTAAACTGAAATAGTGGTTCCTATGTATTACTGAATGTCTGTACTGCAAAACAGTCCAGACTTCTATCCTCCTGAGGATTATTATACAATACCGTGGTACCTCAGTTGGCAAACACTTTTTTTACTCTCCGACTGGCATAACGAGCATCTGGCAAAATTTTGATTTTGGTTACAAACTCTATGTCGACTAACACGACTGCAGCCATCCTTCCTACACAAGCAAACACAGCCGTCTTCTCCAAAACCACGGAACGAGTGAAGTTCGTGAGCAAAGCTACCTGTCACCACTGCCCACGTGCTTCTCATACACCTGGCTCTAAGTCTGGCCAACGTGCTCATTTTCAACACAACTCAAGAGAACAGACAGGGAAATACAGTTTTCAGAGAGAAATCACTTTTGAGTTTACATCCATTCAAGAAGTAATGAGGCCTATTCATGAAATGTGGATGTAGAAAAAACCTCAGCAAGACTTAAAAAGAAGCTATCACTCTGGCAATCTTCTCACAGAATTCGCAGAGTGTGTCTCAGGAGGTTGGTGCAGGAGAGGGAGGGGTGAACGCTGCTCCTCTACGCTACCTGGGTCTCACTGGCCCCACCCAGGGCTGCCTCTCACTTCAATCTGGACAGCTCTGAGTTTCTTTATTTTTTATGCTCAACTTTTTGTAATGTTTCATTTGTAGAAAAAAAAATCACTTTATAAAAAAGGGTGGCTCAAGCCTGTCATCCCAGCACTCGGGAGGCAGAGACAGGAGTACTGCTGAGTTCCAGGCTTGCCTGGGCTACATAGTGAGCTCAGGGCCAGCCTGAACTACAAAGCGAGACCCTGTCTCAAAAAAAAAAGGGGGGGGTGGTGACAACAACTGCTCTTGTGGATTATTAGATACAGCGTTTTTCTACATTTCAAACATTCTACAACCTCACATTCATACTTTGAATACAAGCATTTAAAAAGAACACATCTGATTGATATAAAAATAATAGCAGGTAGGCTAGAGATTTAGCTCAGTGGTTCCAGGACCTGCCTAGCAAGCACATGGCCCCTGGTTTGATCCCTGATAACCACATATAACAATACCGGGCATGGTGACTCATGCCCACCAGCAATCACTACCACATACCACAAATGCCGTGTTTGGTGGCTCACGCCTGGAATCCCAGCACTCGGGAGGCAGAGACAGGAGGATTGCTGAGTTCGAGGCTTGCCTGGGCTACATAGTGAGCTCAGGGCCAGCCTGAACTATAAAGCGAGACCCTGTCTCAAAAAAAAGGCAAAGCAACTTACTCAAGGACATGAAATGGTGTACGGATTAACTCCCTGGAAACATGCTATCTTCTTCGCTTCTATGCAAAAAGGAGATTGGATAGTAATGATAATTCACTCAAATCATAAACTACCTTTAATTTCATTCTCAGTGCCCTGGTTAAAAAAAAAAAAACCTATGTAGTGTGATCTATTAAATATTACTTTTAAATTGCTCCAATAAGATTGTGATTGAGTGAGGTTGAAAATGGAGTCCTATTTTCAGATTAATTTGAGAAATACTAGGTAATCCAAATATAACAAACTCCCTCTAACTGTATCTAACTTACAAATCTGTACCATCTCAGTAATACAAGATACATTAATAGCATGTGTAAAGTTCTTAGAATACCTAAATATGGAGACCAGCTGAACTTTTTCATTTTATTAGTTTTTACTAAGTCTAAATATTTCTTTTTCAAGCCATAAGAATAATTTATGACAAGTTTTCTGTAACTGTATAATATTACAATATTCCTAGGAAGCTCTTTCTTACCTGCTTATTTCCTCCAAATTCTTCTATATAGTTCCAGGCTGAAGAGACTGTGTTCCCTGTCTGCAAGCAGTGAAGACAGAAAAGATTGAGAATTTAGACTAATGCTGTACCTCTCTTGGAAGTGCATGGAATCCTTGATAACTTTAGTTAAGTATCTCTTGATCACTAAACAAAAAAACTTAAGAGACAAAGAAACAGCAACAAAGTTATCATTTCTCAAGTTCTGAAAAGATAAAGAAAGAGAACAGCATTTTGCTATTTAAATTAGAATTATGGGTTAACACATCAGGGAAAACATGTATCTTTCTAGGTCAACTATTAGTTGATCATTCCAAGAAGTACTACCCTTCCGAGACAAAGAAAATTTTTCAAAAATAAATGGTACTGCTTGATTTCTGAAAGCCAAAGAATCTACACAAATTTGTAAAACATAAATGTTGTACGACACTTAACTGTTTTACATATGAAATATTTCAGGCTTGTCTTAAAGAGATAGATATATATTCTGATTTTGTGGGCTGAAATATTCTGTAGACATCTATTAAGTCCATTTGCTCAAAAGCTTGGTTCAGTTCATATATTTCATGACTGGTTTTTTTGTCCCGTCAAGCTATTTGTGAAAGTGGGGTACTGAGGTCTCCTACCTCTATTGTATTAATGCTTATCTGGCTTTGCATGTCCGTTAATATTTGTTTTATATAATTGGGAGCACCAGAATTTGGTGCATAAATATTTATGAATATCATTTCTTCCTCTTAGATTGTTCCCTGTACAAGAAAATAGTGTCCTTCTTTGTCTTTCAGTTTGGTTTGAAGTCTACTTTGTCTGCAATTAAGAAAGCCACTCCTGCTTTTCTGTGGTTTCTGGTCACATGGAGAATTGTTTTCCATCCTTTTACTTTCACTCTATGGATTTCTTTTTCAATTTGGTATGTTTCTTGTGTACAGCATATTATAGGATCTTGCTTCTTAATCCATTCTGCTAGTCTGTGTCTTTTAATTGCTGCATTGAGGCCACCGACAATAAATGCTATGTATTTATTTTGCCCTGTCATGATGTTTTCCTGTTTTTTCTGCTTTCTCCCTTCTCCATTTCTTTTTTTTAATTGAATTCTTCATTGGTACATTTTATATACAGTTCACAATCACACTCAACATTGGGGAATTTGTACCAATATAAGACAGAAGTTAATTCTTTTTTTTTTTTTGAGACAGGGTCTCGCTTTATAGTTCAGGCTGGCCCTGAGCTCACTATGGAGCCCAGGCAAGCCTCGAACTCAGCCATCCTCCTGTCTCTGCCTCCCGAGTGCTGGGATGACAGGCGTGAGCCACCATCCCCACACTGTGGTACGTGGTATTGACTACTGGTGGGCATGATCACCACGCCCAGCATTGTACGTGGTTACCAGGATCCAACTCAGGACCTCCAGAACCACTAAGCTAAATCTCCGGCCCAAGTTAATTCTCATTTTTACCCATATACCTACCCACCCACAACAACCCACCCCGTATATACATGCTATTTCTTTTTCTTTCCAAATCATATTTATTCTTTCCCCTCATAATGTTCCCCCACCACATTCCCTTTGAATATTTCCTATTTCACAAAAACTATCATACATTCTAGAACTCATTTACATCTACAGGTTCTCAGACCAGAGAAAAGATACAGTAATACTTCAGAGTAATACTTCATTTCTTGCTCTGCCCAATGAGTTCACTCTGCTGGGACTCATGGATTTGTGAGACTCGATGTCTTTCTCTAGGTTGTTGTTTAGAATTTTTAGGAATAAAGGCTTTGTATTCACTCTCCACTGCCGGTAGGAACGTAGACTGGTGAACCACTATGGATCCGTGTGGAGATTCCTTAAAAAACTAGGATTCAAGGTCCCATTTGAGCCGGCTATTCTCCTGCTAGGTATACACACAGAGCTAAAGAATCATACCACAGTGACATATGTATACCCATGTTTGTAGCAGCTCAGTTTGTGATTTAGCAAATGCCCATCAATGGTAGACTGGATAAAGAAGATGTGGTTTTTCCATAGAAGGTAATATTACTCAGCCAAAAGAATAATAAATTTGAGTCATTTATACTCAAGTGGATATACCTCAAGGACATACTCGTAAGTGAAATAAATAGGACACAGATGTGTAAGTACCATATCTTTTCTCTAATATGAAAAACAGTGGGTATAAATGAATTTTAAAATGTATGATAGGTAATGTGAAATAGGAAGAAAATATGCAAAAGGCAAAAGGGAAAGGTGGGTAGGGGAAAGTAAAAAAGGGAAAGAAAAAACTTGATAGTAAAACAAAAAAAGGAAATAGTGCTTATGTATATACGAGGTGGGAGCTGTAGGGAGGACAGGGTAAAGAAGAAAATGAAAATCAAGATATGTACAGGTACAAGTTCTTAATGTTAAATGTGATCATATTATATGTATAAAATGTACCAATAAAATCAATTTTTAAAAAAGATGGATAGCCAAAATAATATTTAAAATTTTACTTCCCAACAACTAATTTGGTTTGAAATCAAATTTAACCATTATATGTTGAGTACCTGCTGATCTTAACAGTGATTTCTTTATATGCCTTGAAACTTTCAGGCGAGAATGTGGATCCAATTTTATGCTAAGAAACCAGCCATAGAAGTACAAATAAGTGAAAATGTTTGATCATCTACAAAAAAGTATACACTTTTAAATAACCATTTAAAAATTATAACTCAATAGAGAAAAGTTGCTACATCTTGTTTTCCTACGATAAACTAGGTAACAATCAACTTTAAGCAGTAAAAACAAAAACATCTGACTCAAACTACTGAAAACAGCCAAGACTGACAAATTACAAGGTCATGATCTTACACAAGAAAAGCCAAGGAAACAGAACACCTCTTCGGGGACTTGTTTCCCTCTAAGGGTGAATTCCCAAAGCAGACAGAAACAAGGAAGGTAACAACAGACAGATTTCTTAAGCCAAGAGAACGAAAAGAATGGCTGAGATGCTACTAATGAGGCATGGCCGGAGCCCCACAGTGAACCAGCAAGAGACCAACCCTAAGGGAGGCCAAGTTCAGCTCGACTCTCCATCCCCCCTGGCTTCAAGCAATCTGGCAGTCCCTTGGCCATCTTGCTAATATCAAATAAATCTTTTGCGAATAAAGATAACACCACATTAGTCCTCAAGTGATCTCCACAATTTTTTATAATAGCTAGCACTCAATCAAAAATAATCAGTCATACCAGGAGATAGAACAGTATCATCTAAAACCAACAGAAAAACTGTAACAGACCTTTAGGGTATTTAGGTAATAAAGTTTCAGAACCAGGTATTAAAATAATTCTGCCAAAACTACTCCAAGAAATAAAAGACTAAAAATTTTAGAAAAGAAAACAGAAATCATAATGAAAGTCAAATGAAATTCTAGAAATATGAAATAGATCCAAATGGCTTTATCAATACAAAGTGATAGAAAAATATTCCACATGTGAAATACAATTAAAAAGGCATAATACAAGTGTCTTCACTGGAATATCATAAAGGAGACAGAGACAGAACAGAAGAACATTTGAAAGCAGAATAATTAGACCTTTCTGAAACAAATGCATCCAAAAAGATGGTTTACCTAGCAAAAATAACCTTTCAAATATATCAAGTGTATCAAAATATATTCAGAACAACAAAAACAGGTAATGTGCTTTGCATATCCATACAAGAGTTAAGTAATCTCTAGGCAGAATAAACAGTCCTGGCACAAGCTTGGAAATGTAGGAAGAAAGGAAGGACAAAGGAAATGATAAATATATTTTTAAAATGCATACTAAGTCTAAAAACTATAGGTATTACAGGGTTTAAAATATGTATGATTTAAAGTATACAGAAATACTAATGACAAAGATAAATTAGAAAAAAGGGACTAAAGTATGCTAAGTTCTTCATACTGTTCAGAAGGTGATCAAGTACTAATATTACACTTTAGGCAAAAATTCAGGTCACAGCCTATCAGATAATGACTAAAAGAACAGTGTAAGTTTTAGGACTACTATAGCCAGAGACAAGAGAAAAAAATCAAAAGGAACCATCTGAGAATAAACAAAATGTAAAACATGAAGAAAAAACACAATTGATGGCCAAATTACAGACCTAACAGTAAATACATTAAACACAAGCTGACCAAACACTACAAAGACAGACTTTGAATAAAAATAACACAAAACAATTAACGACATATTAGGCCCATTTTAAAACTAAGAAGCAAGAAAACTGAAGTAAACCTGGCATGGTGGCTCACACTGGTAATCCCAGCACTCAGGAGACAGAGGCAGGAGGATTGCCAAGTTCAAGGCTAGCCTGGGCTACATAGTGAGTTCAGGGCTAGCCTGAACTACAAAGTGAGAACCTGTCTCAAAAAAAAATTTGTTTAGATAATAATAATAATAATAAAGAAAGAAAGAAAGAAAAAGACAACGAAGTAGAGATGGGAAAGTAGAGGTCTTTCACCTCCTTTGTTAGATTGATTCCTAGATATTTCATTTTTCTGGGTGCTATTGTGAAAGAGATTTACTCCCCAATTTCTCTTTCAGTGAGTCTGTTGTTTGTGTATACAAAGGCTGTTGATTTTTGAGCACTGACCTTGTATCCAGCTACACTACTAAATTTGGCGATTAAGTCTAGCTGTCTCTTGGTTGAGTTTTTAGGATCCTCTATATAGAGAATCATATCATCAGCAAATAATGACAGTTTAACTTCTTCCTTACCTATCTTTATTCCTTTTATTTCCTTGTCTTGCCTAATTGCTGTGGCCAATGTTTCCAGCACTATTTTGAATAAGAGTGGTGACAGCAAGACATCCTTCTCTCGTTCCTGATCTTAGTGTAAAAGGTTTCAGTTTTTGCCCATTTAGTATGATGCTGGCTGTTGGTTTCTCGTAAATAGCTTGTATTAGTTTGAGATAAAAACCATCTACTCCAATTCTCTGTAGGATTTTGATAATGAGTGGGTGTTGGACTTTGTCAAACACTTTTTCTGCATCTATTGAGATAGCCATATGGTTTTTGTCCTTGAGTGTTAATATAATGTACTACATTTATTGATTTATGTATGTTAAACCAGCCTTGCATCCCTGGGATAAATCCAATTTGAGCAGGTGTATGATTTTCTTGATAACTCTGTGTATCTACTCTGAGAAAAAACTACCAGACTCTGAAAAAGGAGATAGAAGAGGATATCAGAAAATGGAAAGACATCCCCTGTTCCTTGGTAGGGAGAACCAACATCATTAAAGTAACGATATTCCCACAACTATTATACAAATTCAATGCAATTCCGATTGAAATCCCAACACCATACTTCACAGAGCTAGAGAAAATAATCCAAAAATTCATCTGGAACCACAAGAGACCTAGAATAGCAAAAGCAATTCTGAGCAACCAGGACATGGAAGGGGGTATTACAATCCCCAACTTAAAACTGTACTGTAGGGTTGGAGGGTTAGCTCAGCGGTTCCGGCACCTGCCTCGCAAGCACAAGGTCCTGAGTTCGATCCCCGGTGACCACATACAATGTTGGGCATGGAGACTCACGCCCACCAGTAATCAATACCGCATACCACAGTGCCGGGCGTGGTGGCTCACACCTGTAATCCCAGCACTCGGGAGGCAGAGACAGGAGGATTGCTGAGTTCGAGGCTTGCCTGGGCTACATAGTGAGCTCAGAGCCAGCCTGAACTACAAAGCAAGACCCTGTCTCAAAAAAAAAAAAAAAAACTGTACTGTAAAGCCACTGTGATAAAAATTGCATGGTACTGGCAAAGCAACAGACCAGAGGACCAGTGGAATAGATTAGAAGAACCAGAAACAACTCCAGATACACTAAGCCACCTCATTTTTGACAAAGGAGGCAAATATCCTCATTAGAGGAAAGAATAAATGGTGCTGGAAAAACCAACTTTAAGACCTATCTCTTTCACCGCGTACTAAACTAAAATCAAAATGGATAAGAGAGTTAAACATTAAAACAGAAACAATAAACCTGCTGCAAAACAGGTTAGGTAGAACTCTCAGAGACACTGGCTTAGGCAGAGACTTTGTGAACAAAACCTCTGTAGCATGAGAACTAGCAGAAAGAATCAACAAATGGGATCTCATCCTACTAAAAAGCTTCTGCACAGCAAAAGAAACCACTGGCACCCCTAAAAGACAACCAACATTGGGAAAAAATCTTTACTAGCTGTTTGTCAGACAAAGGGCTGCTATCTAGAATATGTAAATCAGTCCCCCCAATTTTAAAGACCCAATTCAAAAATGGGCAACTGAAATGAACAGACACTTCTCAGAGGCAAAAGTCAAAGCAGCCAAGAAGCATATGAAGAAATGTTCATCATCACTGGTCATTCAAGAGATGCAGATGAAAACAAACCCTGAAATTTCATTTAACTCCACAAAGAATGGCTGCTATTACAAAATCAACCAGTACTAAATGCTGGCGAGGCTGTGGGGAGAAAGGAACCTTTTTCCACTGTTGGTGGGACTGTAGACTTGTGCAACCATTGTGCAAATCAGTGTGGAGATTCCTCAGAAAACTAGGACTAGAGGTCCCATTTGACCCTGCTATTCACATGCTAGGAATATACCCAAAGGAATTAAAACAATCATATTATAAAGACATATGTATCCCCATGTTCATAGCAGCTCAGTTTGTGATAGCCCAATCTTGGAAACAATCTAGATGCCTATCAACTGAAGACTGGATAAAGATGTGGTTTTTTTATTAAATGGAGTATTACTCCGCCATAAAGAATGACAAGTTTGGGCCAGAGGGTTAGCTCAGTGGTTCTGGCGCCTGCCTCACAAGCACAAGGTCCTGAGTTCGATCCCCAGTAACTACATACAATGCTGGGCGTGGAGACTCACGCCCACCAGCAATCAATACCGCATACCACAGTGCCAGGCGTGGTGGCTCATCCCTGTAATCGGGAGGCAGAGACAGGAGGATTGCTGAATTTGAGGCTTGCCTGGGCAACATAGTGAGCTGAGGGCCAGCCTGAACTATAAAGCGAGACCCTGTCTCAAAAAAAAATTTTTTTTCAGATAAAATGTTCAGTTCTTAATTCAAAGAGAGGACCTAACATCACTAAGCTACTTCTGGGGCCTCTAAAGCCTAGTAGAAGACTGGCCACCCCTCCCTAAACCATGGGAACTTACAAAACAACTCCCCACTCACAGTGCAAACCATAAGAAAAATAGCAATAATAACCAGTAATAATCATCATCAAAATTTTAAAACTTTGAAAAATCAAATGAGTTTTTAATGCTGGTATATAAATAAGAATCAGAGATTAATGATATTTCAATATAAGAATATAAAAATATAAACTTTCAAGCACAGGGAAAAAGTTAAAAAGTAAACTGGGAAACACTTGTATTTGTAAATCCCCTTCAGAAACTAAGTACTTTGCACGGCTTAAATATTGTATTTGGTTTATTTGTTGTTTTGTTTTAGTTTGTGGTACCGGAGATCAAACTCGGACCCTTGTGCCTTCAAGGTTGGCACGATATCACTTGAGCTAAATCCCCAGCCCCTAAATAATTGTATTTGTGCTTATAATCTCTTTCCTTCTAATCCTTAAGAGAAAAAATATATTTACAATGTTTTGGTACCAATATTTCTGTATTTGGTATGTCAAAATTTTATACCAGGGAATCCTTCTGGGATTTATCAATTTCATGTAGACAAATGATGTATAGACATGAAACTCCTTTACATTAATGAATTTTTCTACTTTACTCTTTTTTTTTTTTTTGAGACAGGGTCTCACTTTGTAGTTCAGGCTGGTCCTGAGCTCACTATGTAGCCCAGGCAAGCCTCAAAGAACTCAGCAATCCTCCTGCCTCTGCCTCCAGAGTGCTGGGATTACAGGCATGAGCCATTACACCCCACACTGTGGTATGTGGTGTTGATTACTGGTGGGTGTGAGTAACCATGCCCAGCACTGTATGTGGTTAGCAGGGATCGAACTCAGGGCCTTGGGCTTGGGAGGCAGGCACTGGAACCACTGAGCTAAATCTCTGGCCCTACTTTACTCTTTTTTTATTTTTATACAAACAAAAATAGTGTAAAACAGCCGGGCGTGGTGGCTCACGCCTGTCATCCCAGCACTCAGGAGGCAGAGACAGGAGAATTGCTGAGTTCAAGGCTTACCTGGACTACATAGTGAGCTCAGAGCCAGCCTGAACTATAAAAGCGAGACTCTGTCTGAAAAAAAATAGTGTAAGATATAAATTTAAACTAGTGTATAAAGATTCACAGTGGCTCATCTAGGACCTTACAAATTCTGTACTCCAAATAATCCAATAGCTTCATAAACCCATAACTACAGACTTGGTCACCTCTGAACTAAAAAATAACAGAAGAGTAGAACAAAAAAGAAAGCCATCCACACAGGCACACATGGCTAACTTTACAGACATTCATTTACCCCGTAGTCTGGCCAGTAAACAAGCAGACTGGGATGAGTATCAGTGAAATAAACTTAACAAAAGAAAATTAAATTAGTAAGCTTGTACTCTTACAGCAAAACACAAAACAGGATTACAAAATAAGCTAAAAGAAAAACAAGTCCAGTAATAATACCCTCTGAAAACATTGGACAATCAAAATGTGCAAGAAAAAAAGTGAAGAAAAGATCAACATATCTACTCTGAAAAAGCAACTGGAATTTTATATGTTGGTTTACATTTTTATTAATTCTCATTTATTTATTCAAGTATCAACACCTTTTGTGCACAAAGATCGAGTTATACTGTTTAAACAGCTCACAAATGTTGTCAGAGTACACCTATCAAATTACCAGGCATAATGGCTGTGGTACTGTAACTGTGGAGAAAGGTGCCAAGGACTAAGACCAGGACCTTAGTCATGCCTAGCACTTATGCACACTACCACTGAACTACATCCCTTGAACTGTGCACAAAATTACAGTAGAAATCATTATCAGGAATAAAGATCATATTATATTGTCCTGGATCAAAGCAATGCAAAAATAAAATAAATTTACCCAAATTACTTTCTTAAATTATAAATACTATGTGCATATATTTCATAAACAGATCATTTCTATAGTTTGAGTCATTTTTACAGCTCCAGTATCATCTGCTATGAGAAAAATAATGGCCTATATGTAATTAATACATTTCTACCCAAATGCTATCAATTTAAGGAGTAAGAAAATCTGTTATTAATATTCTAGTAGCTTAAAACTTCCAAATAGTTGGAGAAGCTAAAATTCCAAATATTGTTTTAATTTGAAAACCCACAGGGAAGGGTATCATTCTTGGAAGTGATGTAGTGTCAGGTTCTGGACGGGACACACTGGTCTACCACACACACAGGGTGGCTGATAATGCATCAGATACTAACTAATAGGATAATTTGACTTTAGGCAGAAGGTCTGCAGGTAACTAACCCAGATAAATTTCAACTGATTAAAACTACAAAATAAACGGTGAGGGGTGAGGAGGAGAAGGGGAAGTAAGTAGAATGAAGATGTGCCACATACAGGAACCAAATCACCCTAATTAATATATGCATTGTATATCATAATGTGAGCTAGGAAAAAATAATATCAACAAAAATGAAAAATGAGATAAAGTAACCTGAGGGGGGAAGGAAGGAAGAAGTTTTTTTAAAAAAAGAAAGCAGCTGTAATATGTACACAGAACCATTCCCCAAGATGACTGTAAATATATGAGCTACAAACATATTTTTTTAATTTTTAAAGACCTTTAGAAAACACTGAGAAATATATTTGATGGGTAATGAATGAACATAGCGGACCCCTCCCAACTGAAGTGACATACTTTCTGTTGATCCTTGAAATAAAAAAATTAGTGCATGATGAAAAAATAAAATCACAAAATATACTCTTGACAGTAAAACCACTAATAATGTAAAATATCTGGCTCTATTCACCAGTCCATTCACTAAATGACACTGCTATAGCATGAACTATCACTGCACATTAAGTATTCAACCAGGAAGCAAAAATAAAGGTATTACCAGTTGAAAACTAACTGAAGCTTTGTTTAAACAAAAACAAAAGTAAAGAACAGAGTGGCTAAGTGTCAACATTAGAATTTCTTTTAGGGCTGGAGGGTTAGCTCAGTGGTTCCGGTGCCTGCCTGAGTTCGATCCCCCATAACCACATACAATGCTGACTCACGCCCACCAGCCATCAATACCACATACCACAGTGCTGGGCATGGTGGCTCACGCCTGTCATCCCAGCACTCAGGAGGCAGAGACAGGAGGATTGCTGAGTTTGAGGCTTGCCTGGGCTACATAGTGAGCTCAGGGCCAGCCTGAACTACAAAGTGAGACCCTGTCTCAAAAAAAAAAAAAAAAAAAAAAAGTATTTAGGTTTAGGTGACACCATGTGGCAAAATTATGAACTGCTGTTGCCATTTAAGAATGGGACATAATGTAGCATTTGATACGAGGGAAAAATTTTTTGAAGTATTTTTGAAAAATATGACCTAAATGATAAAATTAAGTATTAAGTTTATTAACACAGAAGTATCTGTGAAAGCTAATGTATTAGAACAATTATTTTAGGAATTATGAAACGAAAATACTAAGAAATACTAGGGTAGATCAAACCTTACTAAACAAATATATAAGATTAAAATCAGAATAATTATTAAGAATTATAATCATCGGGCCGGAGGGTTAGCTCAGTGGTTCCGGCGCCTGCCTCGCAAGTGCAAGGTCCTGAGTTTGATCCCCGGTAACCACATAGAATGCTGGGCGTGGAGACACGCCCACCAACAATCAACACCGCATACCACAATGCCGGACGTGGTGGCTCACGCCTGTAATCCCAGCACTCGGGAGGCAGAGACAGGAGGATTGCTGAGTTCAAGGCTTGCCTGGGCACCACAGTGAGCTCAGGGCCAGCCTGAAATACAAAGCGAGACCCTGCCTCAAAAAGCAAAAAAAAAAAAAAAAAAAGAATTATAATCATGACAACAATAGTCATAAGGTTAATAAAGCAACATGATTTAATCAGCTAATAAATGTAATTATGGAATACTTGCTACCTCTGTTTTTTGGTTTGGGTTTTTTTTTTTTTTTTTTTTTT